>JAQQSY010000152.1:0-28362 GCA_028646535.1 Procyon lotor
AAAACTTGTCATTTGAGTGAGTGAATTGTAAGTGTGCTAATGCGAGTGAATATATGAGGATGTGCAATATATAGTCACACACGCACATACATACTTTAGCATGTACATTTGTGAGTATTCATGCCAACTCATACATGAGTGTGAATGTGACAACAGTTGAGCATTAAAGTAAATATTTGTGCATTCATCCATGTGCATGAATTTCTGAGCATGTTTGCATGATACCATCTTGGGTTGGGTACATAAATATGTACCATGTTTGCTTCACCTTATTAAATGTGGGAGTATATAATGTGAGTAAAATGTGAGCATTTGAGTATAAATACATGTGAGTATGTATAAGTGTGAATTAAAGTTTGAGCTTCATGATTAGAGTATATGTAAGTGGATATGGGGTTATCCTCCTGACTGTGAGCACGTTAATAGGCTAGGTCTACGTGAAGAGCTGAGTGGGGCATCTGGGTGGACATATTTGAGTCCCTGTGAGTGAATTTGTGAGCATGTTTTGTGATTGAGCGAATGTGTCAGTGTGCACATAGTGACTGCATCTACATATGTGTAAACTTGTAAGCGTGCTTTTGTGGGTGAATGCATGTGTTTAGTGAGTATCTGAATGTTTCACCACATGTATGCATGTGAGAATATGTGTGATGATTTATGTGTGAACTGATTCATGGGCAAGAATGTTATATAGTATGTAAGTTTATGTGTTTAAAGTAGGTAGTTTTGTGTGCTCGTCTATATGAGTATGTGATCATTTGTGTTATGTTAGCATGCTCATATATACTTGAGTGTGTATTTTTATGTGATCTTTTTAACATGTGAGTAGATTTGAGTGAGATAATATATGAGCGTGTGTGTATGTACATAAGTAGATGCATTTTATGTATGGAAGTGAAGATGTGAGCTTTCTGGTGAGTGAGAGCATGTTCACATGCCAATAAATATGTGAAACATGTTACTTTTAGTGACAATAATATGCATGGGTAAGTGAATGTATTTGTGTAATAGTAACGAATCTGTCTTGTGTAGGAGTTACTTTGTGACCATGATTGTGTATGTGAGTGGGTGATAATGCTATGAGTGAATGCAGTATAGGCATGTTTCTGTGGGTGAAAGTGTATACACAGGAGTGTAAATGCATGCATGTCTCTGAGAATCATTAAATTTGTCAATATGGGTGTCTTTAGTGAGTAAATTGTGTTACCATGAGTGAACATATGAATGTGTGCATACATGTGAGCATATTTATACATGAGAATGAATAAATGAACTAGACATGACTGTGTGATAGTGTGACAATATTTGAATATTGAAGTAAATGTGTGTTTTATTTTGTATGTATAAATCTGTGATCATGTATGTGAATGATAGCATACTGATGTGAGTAAATATGTACATGTTCATTTGCTTGAGCTTGTTAATGTGTGAGTATATTATTTGAGTGATTGGTGAGCATGTGCATGTGTATTCGAGTATATCTCAGTATGAATGAATGTTTAAACTTCCTGGCAAGTGTGAGCATGTGTGTGTGTGTGTGTGTGTGTGTGTGTGTGTGTCTATGTGAGAATATTTCTGTCTGAGATTTTGTTGATGTGGTGGTGAAAGTCCATGGATGAGCAGGAACATGTGAGTGTATGTATTTGTATCCCTATGTCAGTGAATCTGTGTGTTCATATGACTGAATTTGTTGAGCATATTTTGGTGAAAGAATAAATATGTCAATGTGTGCATGTCCAAATATCTATGTCTGTGTATAGGAGTGAGTTTAGGAGGATATTTGAGATATTTCTTTCACGAAACACATTTCAAATATGTATTTGAAACATGAAACACATGTTTCAAAAAGAAAACATGTTTTCTTAATGACTAAATATGGCAGTGTATGTATGTATGTAAGTATTTGTGTGTGTCACAATGTGTTTCAGCCAGTGGGGGGCAGACAGTGTTTTATTGTGTAAATATGTGTGTTTAAAGTGAGTATCTGTGTGTGACCATGAAGGCTTCTGTAAGTATATGCATGCACGCTATCATGTTCATGTGTAATGAGTGTGCACGTCTGTGTGATCTTGTTAATAGGGTAATATGTTTGAGTAAGGTAATCTATAAGTGTGTCTGTAAACAAATGTGCTTATATGTCTTGAGTAAATCTGTGATCTTCTTGGACAGTATGATCATCTTCATGTGCAAGTGAATACAATACATAAGCATGTTCCTGTTTGTGACAATGATTTTGTAAGCCTATTCATGTGCGTGGCTGTATGTATGATAATGCTCATAAGAGTAAGGGCAGAGCAAGTTTGTTTCACTGCTTGTTGGTTTTATATTGAATTTGTGAGTGTGCAATGGAAATGTGAGTATGTCTATGTGTGGGAGTAATGTGGTCACTGTATATTTTGAGTGAGTGAACTTTAAGTGTGCTTATGTGAGCAAATGTGTGTTTGTGAGCATGACCCTTCATGAAAATGAATATGTGAACCCACACATGTGAGAGTGTGTCAGTGTGACAATATTTGAGTGTTGAAGTAAATGTTTGTGTGTTCAAGCACATACCTAAAATCTGTAAGCATATGCATGTGTTAGTATGTTCACATAAGGTGTACTGGATTCATCTGTGTGAGCTTAACTTGTAAGAATTCTTATGTGAATGTAACATAACCACATGACTGGAAGTGCTTGTGAGCTTATCTACATGTGAGTGGATGCTTGAGCCTCATGGTAGATGTGAGCATATCCGCGTGTGAGTGTGTATGTGAACCAACTCCTTATGTTGAGGTTAATGCACATGGGTAAATGAAGGGGTGTACATGAGCATCTGAGTGTATATATTTGTTTCCCTGTATGAGTACATTTATAAGCATGCTCATGTGACTAAAATGTTTAAGCAAGTTTGTGTGAAGGAATGAATATGTCAGTGTCCATGTAAGTGTATCTTTGTTGGAGAAAGTCACCAAGAGGATGTGACTGCTGGTTGACCTACAAGCTAGACCTGAGCAATCAGAAGCTCCTTATTTTCTCTCCTGTCCTTAGAATTTACACGCTGCCCACTGTTCTCCCACTAGGAGCAATTTCAAGGATGTGACCTAGAGAGAGTAATGTATTGTTGAGACCATTTAGACTGGATATGTAACTGAACCCCATTTAAGGCCTCTACATAAACTTTTAAGATTCTGGTGGATGGGCGCAGAGATATACTCCTCTTGCAGCCACCGAAAACAAGGCTTAAATATAAGTTTCCTTGCTTATTAAACCTGCGACCTACCAATCTGGAGTGGTCTGCAGCTTTCTTTCATTTTTTCTTGCTTTCCATATCCGGGAGCCAGTTTCAAATTTCACCCGAGGAACTCCCAAACTTACAAACCAGTAACTGGTAAACCAGCCAGAAGACCAAAGAAATGGGTCTTGGGAAAAATGCATTCATGGGGAAAATCCCAGGTTGGTCTTCAACCGCTATGTGGACAGGGATGGCCTGTTTGTTAGAGGCTTGTGGGCCATGTGTGAGTATGGGGATGCCCTGAAAATGTCAGCTGGTCTAATGCACTTGTGTTAAGTAACTACACATAGTGCATTGTGGCAAAAGCAGGGGAAACAAATGGCTGCTGGTGCAGTGGGCTGGTCTCAACTGTGGGCTGTTTGGCTGGCCACCAAAGCCCAACTAAAAGCTAAAGCTCAAGTTAAAAAGTTGGAAGAAGAGCCAAGTTTTGAGAAGGACGTGTGGGGATCCACGACTCTGCTAGCTTTGGGGCTGGTAGAAAGGTAGGAGAGCAGGATAAGTTCAAGGCCTCAGCATGCTGTTTGACAAAGCTAGGAGGGTGCAAAATGACCTGGGTTAAGGTCCCAGCACTTTTGACAAAAAGCTGGAACTTCTAGAAAAGTGAGGAGAACAAGGGAAGAATATTGTGGTGACTGACAACGAGGGACAAAGCACTGTATGTTGTCTAACCCCTAAAACAAAGGGAAATTTTAAATACTAATTACCCTAGACTTCTAATAGTAGAGAAATATAGCTCAAATTTCCTAGGAGGAAAAACTTGCATTCTTTATCTGGTCCTGCAGTTATAAATTTTACCATGCCTTTGAAATGTAAACATCCTAAGAAATGCTCAAAACACTGCCCCAATTGTCTGAGACTGAAGGAAAAAAAGGAGAAAGAGGCTTTTTAAAATCAAGACCATTATAGAAGCTCCCTTGCCCAAAATCTAGACCACAGCCTCCATAATATTACTCAAGGGCAAATACAAACTTTAAAGTCTCCTCAAATATTAGTAAAAGGCTTTAGCCACATGAGTGGGTAACCTTAACTTGTTACATCCCCAGAGACACATTGGATTCAGCTGTTATTTATAAAATAGTACATTTTGTATTGTACCTCATTCATGGCTAAAGTTTTGGGGAAAAAATTATGGGGTCTCCATGTCTCTCAGTATGTTTATGTATGTCAGAGAAATAACCAAATTCCCCTGCCAATTGCATTATAATGAACTCTCATCAGATCTTTAATCATGGCCACGCTAAAAAGTTTTGTCATTTACAGATAATTGTTTTACCCTGATGCTTTTGCAAAAGTAGTCCTGCGAAAGGGCTTCATCTTCAAAGAGATTCATGGAAAGACTGACGAGTACAGGTTTGTGGTAACTAAGATCATACCACTGAACTGAATAAGAATTTACAGAACTCTAATGGAAAAACGTGAATTCATAAAACTTCTAACAAGAGAGTGAGAAGAATGAATTATATAAACTGGATGAAGTGATGAGGAAGATTATAATTTTTATGATTTTTTTTGTCTGAAACATTGATTCTTTTATGTTTTTTTTTTTCAGATTTAAGAAAAACTTTTATCTCTTAATCTGTCAAAACTTAGCTGACATATACCCTTGTAAACAAAGATGAAACACTGATTTATTCTCCCTACATGATCCTTCCAGAATTTAGAAACTCAGTATTCTTACTTTCATGGCAATATATTTATTTGCATAAGTTCACTAAGAATCTATTCTTATAATTGGACACACTTAGAAACATTGGTTATATTACCAAGGCACTGACTGGAATGTTATATTTGAGAATGTCCATAGAATCGGATATGACCAGACAGCTTTAATGAACAGTACATTGTGGTAAGTACCTCCCTTCCTATAGAGGGGTATTTGAGAATATATTCTATCAACCCACCTCCGCCATGGTTCAAACTCCCACTTTGACTAAATGGCATGCCTATTTGCATCAGACAAGCACCCTGTCCACCAGCCCACTGTCTCTAGAAACACGAATGCTACTAGGCCCTATGGAACATGTAAATTCTCCAATGGCCCCCACTCCATTCCTGTGGCAGCCCCTGAGGCCTATGGAGATAAAAAGAGGAAAATTCCTACTGATACCTGGTATATAGAGGGGTTTAGTCTCAAGTCAAGGCAAGCCATCATCACAGCCTACAGTTACTATTTGGCCCAACACTGACACCCTCTGGATGTAAACAGGAATGAACCACAGCCAGTGAGTTGAATTGAGAGGAGTTTGGCCTGCGATCTCTCCTGAGTCCTGGCTATTAACCATTTATACTGACAGTTGGGCTGTTCTATAGCGATTAGCACTAAGGCTTGATCAATGGGAAAACGAAAGGGGTAGATGATCATGAATAAGCCCCTTGTGGGGTCAGGATATGTGGAAAGACACTTGGATTTGCCTGCAAGAACCTGAGACAGTCTTCACTGTTACCCACATTCCAGCTCACAAGGTGTTGATAGCCCCTGGCAAGCAGGAAGCTGATGCTCCAGCCCGGGTATGAGCTCTAGCAACCTATCCTTCAGCAGACACAGTAGATTGGGTACATAGAAAGAGGGGCCACCATAATGCCCAAGTGAGATGGTGTATTGCCAAGGATGCTAGATTGCCCTTCAAATACAGTGACATGGTTAATGTAGTAACAACATGTCCTATGTGTTCTGAACAATATCCAGGCAACTGCTAAAAGCATCTGGGCCCACCCATTAGAGTTCCTAACCAGTGAGGGATGGGCAAATTGATTACATTGGTCCTCTCCTTCTGAGTGAAGGTTCTAAATATGCTTTAGTTTGTGTGGACACTGCATCTGGTATAGCCTAAGCTTTCCCCTACAGCCATGCAAGCCAGGCTATCACCATTAGAGGATTGGAAAAGTGGAGTACCATATATGGCTACCCTTGTTGAATAGACAGTGATGAGGGTCACATTTCAAAGGTCATGATATGCATGACCAGACAAAAGAACATGACACTGAATGGAGCTTCCATCTGCCCTCTAACCTGAAAGCAGCAGGGTTGACAGAAAAGGAAAAATGGAGTATTAAAGCAGCAGATTAAATTACTAACAAGTAAAACCACCTTGACTGGAAGGACTAAAGTACTATTCTTGGTCTTCATACATTTGAATGATCAACCAGTAGGGCTGATTGCCCCATATGCCAGACTGGATACTCTTACTAAGACACCCAATACCGGAAAGGTATGCAAGTTGCAGAAAACAGCTCTTGCCTACAAATTTCACCATGGATTGACATGCAATGCTGCTGATAATACCAAGAACCATCACACCTAGGAAAGATACTGTCTACTGGAATTTGCAATGGGGTATCTCACTGAAATAGGTGATTTATTTTGCAAACCTGCATGAGAGGGAACTACTCAACCTACACTGGGATCCTGCAAGCCAGACCTGTATACTATACCTGGACTGGAACACACACCATTAAAAGAGGGGAAAATGTAGGGGTCCTGGTGTGACATATCCTACCCCTAGTCCACTTCCTCATGCCTGATAGTGCTGCCTGCCCTGGCCAACATGTATTGTACTGATGTATGGTATATACAACCACATAAAATTCTTAATGCTGTGGCCACATTACCATCTAAGGATCAGTCAGTTGACAAGTATAATTCTTATAGAAGGGGAAGTCCTTCCCACACAAGTTTCTACTAAATATCTGT
The DNA here is from genome assembly GCA_028646535.1 of Procyon lotor. Taxonomy (NCBI): domain Eukaryota; kingdom Metazoa; phylum Chordata; class Mammalia; order Carnivora; family Procyonidae; genus Procyon; species Procyon lotor. The sequence goes on from JAQQSY010000152.1 coordinate 6,966, forward strand.
CTTTTCAGCCTTAGACTTCCACTGCTCTGGTATCCAGGCCCGGGGTGGGTTGTGATGGAAATACGTTTCTGCAGTGGGCCCATTCATGTGCCCAGCAAAGGAATCAATAACAATGTTGGGTATGCAGGCAGGTACCACTCTGTAGTTCCTTAGGATGGCCTTAGACATCACTACTGCCTCACAAGAAGAAACACATACCATTACCCAAAGAGAATGTTATATGTTCAGGCTCAATGAGTCTGCTAACTTATCTTTATTAAAACACATGAGGCCACAAGTGAATGCCTTGAGGGATCCAACCCCCAGCCCAGAGGACTTAAATCAGTGATTTGAATCATGGGGCTCTTGGTGGGAAAACCTGTTACTTATTGGGAATCATCTTAATCTGTCTTTTCTCTTGCATGTGCTTATATTATTGCTGTGGTATCTTCCTCCAGTGAGGCCAGACAGCCACCCAAAGAGCTACCTCCAGACTAAGAAAAATGCTTGCTGACCACTTGGGGCACAATGCGAAAGAAGGGGGTATATAAGATCACAAGAGCCAGTCATGAAGGACAGAGTGTTCAAGGAGCTCATCAAGAGGATGTGATTGCAAACTGACCTGCAAGCTGGACCTGGGCAATCAGAAGCTCCTTGTCCCCTCCCCTGTCCTTGGAATGTACATGCCGCCCACCGTTACCCACTAGGAGCCATTTCAAGAATGCAGCCTTTAGAGTAATGTGTTGCTGAGACCATCTGGACTGCACATGTGACTGAACCCCATTAAGGGCTCCATACAAACTTTTAAGATTCCGGCAGGCAGGTTTAGAGGTCTATTTGTCTTGTGGTCACCCAAGACAACTAAAACTGTCTTATTAAAATTGCCACCTACCAACCTGGAGTGGTCTGCCTCTTCCTTGGTCTCTCTTTGCCCTCCATGTACAGAGGCTGGTTTCAAATTTTACTCAGAGACCTGCTGAGGTTGCAAACCAACCGTCTGAGTGTGTGTAGGTATGTGAATGAAATGTCTATCATGCTTCTGTGAGTCAGTGAATGAGCTTTTCTTAAGAGTGCATGTTTGAGCATTTGTATACATGTAAGCATAAATGTGACAGTGTGTGTATGAACCTAGTCATAGGTGAGACTGTTCTATTGTGTGTGAATTTGTGTTTAAGTGACTATCTGTGTGTACTGATTTGTATGAGTGCATTTGTGAGCGTAAACAACACATACTAGCATGTTTGTGTGTAGTGAGTGTATCAGTGGATTAGGGGGTATGATCTTATTAACATATGACTATATTTGTATAAAGGCATGCATGTATATGTGTCAGTGAATGTACGTGTATTTCTGTGTTTGAATTTGTGAGCTTCCTGTTGAGTGTGACTATAATCATGTGCAAGTGAATATATGAGAATATTCCTCTTTTTGTCACTGATAATTCACATCTATAAGTGAATGTGTGAGTGTGTGTGTGTATAAATCTCCCAAGTGTGTCTGGTGTATGACTGAATGTGTGACAATGCTCATTCAAATGAGTGAGGTGTGAGTATATTTGTGTGAGTGAATGTGTGCATATATATGAGTAGGAATGTTTGAGACAGTAAATACATGCACTTGAACATATGAGAGTAGGTTAGTGTCATGATATTTGAGTGCTGAGGTATGTGTCTGTGAGTGTTCAAGTCCAACTGTGAGTGGCCATGTGCATGGATATTAGCATGTTTATGTGATTGTCACTGCTGTAAAGTAGTTAATGTGAGTGTATCTGTATGAGGGAAATGTTAGCATCTGAACATAAGCACACATGAGTGTATTTTCTTCTGTGGATGAATGTTTGTACTTTGTGGTGGATATGAGCATATTTGTGTGTGTCTCTATAAGCATGTTCCTGGTTATGAGTATGTTACTGTGTACATGTGTCTGTGTGACTGGCAGCAACTGAGTTTATATATTTGTGTCCCTGTGTGAACTTGTGGGTATGCTCATGTGACTGAATGTTTGAACATGTTTGTATGGACTGCATTTATTAGTGCGTATGAGAATGTATGATATGTCTACATATTTGAGCATATTTGTGAGCGTGTTCATGTGAATGAGTGAAGGTGTGAGTATATCTGTGTGAATGAGTGAATGTTAGGAGAATGTGGGTGTGAATGTATAGGAGTGTATATACAGGTGAGTAATTCGCCAGTATGTTCCTTTGAGTAAATTGTAAACATGTTAATGTGAGGGAAAGTGTGAGCATGAGCATATATGTGAGCATGTACATTTGTGAGAGTTAATTTGTGAAATTCTGCATGTTTTAGACTGTGTTATATAACAATATCTGAGTGCTGAAACAAATGTTTGGGAGTGTTCACATGTATGGAATTTGAGAGCAAGGGCATAAGTGTTAGCATGTTTGTGTTAATGAGTGAGCATTAATCACATGTGTTTTTTGTGAGCTTGTTAATATGTGCATTGTACATGTAAAGTGAATGTGTAAGTTAATCTTTGTATGAGTGAATGTTTGAGCTAATGGTATTGTGGTGTGCTTGTGTGAGTATGTACACATATTTCCACTTGTGAGTGTGCTAATTTGCCTAAGTGACTGGGTGAGTGTGAGCGCATAGTGTATATGACTATGTCTCTGTAAATATGAGTTTATGGGAATGCACATGTTAAGTCAGTGTATGTGTGAGTGTGTCCTTGTTTTTGAGTGTGGGTAATATGTATAAGTAGAGGAATGTGTTCGTATTAGATATATGAGTGTGTCTTCTATACAAATCAATCTGTGAACATGTATGATGTTGGTAGTATATGTATGTGTGCCTACATGTGTACAAAAATTGAGCATGTCTGTGTTAGTGAATATGAATGTGTCTATGCATATGAGCATTAATTTCTCTTTTAGTGAAATTATAAATATGCTTGTGGATGAGAACAGGTGTGTGAGCAAACATGAGGATGTTTGTACCTGTGAATATGTAAATATGATTGTAAGACTAGACATGTGATTTGTATAAATATTCACATGTAAGAATGTCTATATATACACAAATAATTTTGCAAACGCCTGTGTGTACGATTGAATGTGTTAACGTGTGAGTCTGTGATCATGTTAAGATAAGGATGCCCAACTATGTGATTGAATATATATGTCCCCATTTGTGAGTGGTTTTTATGCACGCGTGAGAGAAAATATGATTGAGTGAATGTGAGCATATATGAGTGTGTCCTGTGTGGGAATGAATTTGTGGGCATGTTCATGTGACTCAATGAACATGTGAGCATGTAGATGTATGTCTATGACATATGACTAGGTGTGTGAATATGTACAAGTGATTATATGTGCGTGTCTATGTATGTGAGTGAATTTTTTTGAAGCAGGCTCCACAGGCATGGAGCCCAACATGGGGCTAGAACTCAAGACTCTGAGATCCAGACTTGAGCTGATATCAGGAGTTAGACGCTTAACCAGCTGAGCTACCCAGGTACCCCATATGAGTGAATTTTTAAGCAGGTTTGAGTTAGTAAGTGAATATGTATCTGTGAACATAAATTCAAGAATGCACATACACATGAATAAATGGATCAGCATTGATACATATGAGTAAGCATTTGAGTAATTTTGTGTATATAACCATGTTTGGGTGAGTGAGTGGATGTGTAAGTATTTCACACATGTAACCATGCTGATTTGAGTATATTTGTTTGAGTGAGTGAGTGACAGAGCATGTGCATGAGAGTAATAAGTGTACCCAGCAGTGTGAGTAAACCTCTGAGCATGATCATGTCAGTGAATAAATGTGTGGGTACATATATGCAAGCATGCCCATATATGGTATTGATGTGTGAGCCTGTTTATGAGTGTCATTGTGAGTATATTTGTGTGGTTAAGTAAACGTTTGTACCTGTTTTAGTGTATGAGTAAATTTTTGAATCTATACATAGATTTAAGCATGTTCATTTATGTGTTACTGTATAAGCATTATCATTTTTGTGTTAATGTAAAAGCATTCTCATTTGCATGAGGTTGTTAATGTGAGTAAATTTGTGTGTGAATAAACATGTGAGCATTTGCTTGGGAGTATATGTTCCTGTGTACATCTGAATGTGTGAGCTCCATGATGAGTGTGAAAATGTTTATTTGCAAGTGAATGGGTGAATGTTCCTATTTGTGAGTGTGTTAATTTGCATGTGTTCATACATGCAGAATCTTCACATGTGTGTATGTGAGCATATATTCACATGTATTTATGATGGAATAAATTTGTGAACATGTTTGTGTGAGTGATCATATGTTTGGGCATTTTTATGTATGTCAGTGAATGTGCAAGTATGTTTGTCTATGTGAGTTTCTTAATGGAAAAATATATTCCTATGAATAAATGTGTAAACGTGTGTTTGGAATTATGTTCATTTGCAAGTGAATGCGTGAGCATGCCTGTGTTTAAGTGTTTATTGCACATGTGAGGGGATGTATGTGTACATGTGACATATATGAATGTGTCTTATCTATGAGCGATATTGTAATCATGTTCAATTGACTAAATGTGTGAGCCAGTTGGAGTGAATAAATGTGTAAATATATCATTTTATGTGTCACTGAGTATGCATTTGTGTGTAAGTATATCTGTGAGTGAATATATGAGCAATTTCCTCTATGACAGCATTAATATGTGAGTATATTTTACCAAATGAATTTGTGTGCAAGTGAATGTGTCTAATATGTGCAAATAATCATTTCCATGAGTAAATGTGTAAGCATGTTCATGAGGAAGCAGGTTCTCTAGTGAGTCAATACATGAGTATGATTTTTTTAAATGTCTATTCACATCTTTTATTCATTATTAGAGAGAGTCTATTTTTTTTAAGTAGGCTCTACACCCAGTGTGGGGCTTGAACTCACGACCCTGAGATCAAGAGTTGCATATTCTGGGGCGCCTGGGTGGCTTAGTGGGTTAGAGCCTCTCTCTTCACCTTGGGTCATGATCTCAGGGTCCTGGGATCGAGCCCCACATCAGGCTCTCTGCTCAGCAGGGAGCCTGCCTTCTCCTCTCTCTCTGCCTGCCTCTCTGCCTACTTGTGATCTCTTTCTGTCAAATAAATAAATAAAATCTTAAAAAAAAAAAAGAGTTGCATATTCTACCAACTGAGCCAGCCAAGCACCCCAATATGTATGATTATACAAGATCAAGTTCTTAGGGGTGAGTATGTCAATGAGCATCAACATGTGAGTATATGTGAGTATGTCTATGTGTATGAGCAAATCTGTATGATGTTAAGAGTGAATAAATGTACAAGCATGTCCTTAATTGAGGATGTTATTATGTGGATGACTATGTAAGCATATTCAAGTGTATGAGAGATGGAGTGTGTTTGTGTTTGAGTACATGTGTATAGATGTTCATGTATGATTGAATGGGTGACTGAATTTGAGTAGCATGATAATATGAGAGTGTACTTGTATGTAAGTGGACATATGAGTATTTTTCTGTTTGTGAGGTTAATATGTGTATATAAGTGAATATATGGGTGTTTTTGCATTTAAGCAAATACCAGCGTGCCAGTATGCAAGTGAATTTGTGAACAAGCTCGTGTGATTGAGTAAATGTGTGAGCACATAGGTTGTTGTGTTTATTAGTGATTTATGAGTATGCTGTTTGTGAATAAAACTGTGATCATGTTCATGAGTGAATAAATTGACATGTGAGTTTACAAATGTCTGTGTGAATGTATGTATCTTATGAGCATGTTTGAGTCAATTTATGGGCATCTTTGTGTATGTGAGCATATAGGTGTATCAATGAATGGGGAATATATTTATACATGAAAGCATGTTATTGTGCAAGTTTTACTGGGGATATACTTATATGCAAATAATTTGAGGATGCCTATGTGTGTGAATGAATTTATAAGCATGTTCATTTGAGTAAATGAATGAGTATGTGACCATGTTTAAGTATGGTCATACATGTGAGAGAATATGTGAGTGCACTGATGAGTGTGAGAAAACGCGTGAATAACTATATATAGGATATTTAGCAAGTGAGTGATTAAGCACTATTATATATGTGAACATTCAAGTCTGAGTATATACATGTGTCCATGAATTTGTGAGCATGAATGTGACTATATGTGCTTATGAATGTTGGCACGCTGGTGTCAGTCAGTCAATATCTCAATATCTGCCTGTTTGTAAACATGCATGCCAATCCATAGGATTTTGTTAATGTGAGTATATTTGTGTAGTTTAGTAAATGCTTGTGTGTTCATGTTTATGAGTGAACTTATGATCACGTGCATGGATGTTTGCAAGTTTCTGTGTATAAGTTAAAGTATCAGTAGGGTTGTTGCTGTGAGTGTATCCATGTGAGGAATGTCAGAGAGTGTGCATGTGAGTGTATATGAGTGAATGTATGAGCATCTTCCTTGTGAGTGTGTTAACGTGTACATATAAGTGTGAGGATGCACACGTGAGCATGTGTGAATGAATGTGAGAATGAGTATATGTATGTGAAACATCTGTGGCATTGGAGAGTTGTGCCTAGCATGGTTTGTGGGGGCAAGTACTCAGAGGGTTCAGCTGCTAAGTAAAACTCTGGAATTTGGGACCAAACCCAAGTACAGGAAACATTCTCCAGGGTCAAACAAGGGGAAGCCATTTGATTCCCTTAACAGACCCACCAGGCTTCCTCTATTGCCTTCTGTTAATATAAAGGTGACTGTGTGGCTTGGTGCAATTAGCAGTTGGTATTAATAGAAGTATATAACGAGGGGGGAGACAAAACATGAGAGACTATGGACTCTGAGAAACAAACTGAGGGTTTTGGGTGGTGTGGGGGGTTGGGTGAGCCTGGTGGTGGGTACTGAGGAGGGCACATATTGCATGGAGCACGGGGTGTGGTGCATGAACAATGAATCTTGGAACACTAAAAAAATAAAATTAAATTAAAAAATAGAAGTATATAATGATACAAAAAAGCTTGCATTCTATCTGCCTTGCATTCAGCACCTGGGTCAGATAAAATGGTATGGACTCAGCCCATCAGTGCCATACTTGTGTGAGATTAGCCTCTAGATATTGTTGCTGGTTATGGATGGTTAGGGGATTGGTTCATTTTGATAAATGAGGTTTATGGTGGAGCTTGGCCAGAGAGAGGTATATGCTGTGTACTAAAAGCAGATTGGCATAATTGAGCCCAGAATGTGGTTCAATTTGCCATCTTTATGTATTGCTGTGACTAAGGTAATATGCAGGTTTGTTCTGATGAGCAACTGCATGTTCCTCCTTGTTCAGATTGGCCTAATTGTTGCTTGAGTTTCCTGCCAACTGCCAATAACAATTAGCACCGGTGTGTTCCCATGGGCACCGAATAAGCTTAGCAGGTGCTCTTGGCAGTTTGGAAAAAGTCATTAATTTAGGAATGCACTGAATTGGATCCTGAAATGTGGAGTATGCGCCTACAGGATCCTCACAGGTGGGCCAAATTATTTCAAAATAGACATCCACTGTGCCCCTGTTTATCACAATGTTGCTGCGTTTCAGTGGGAGACTACCACCTGCTCCATTGCTTCCATTCTAGTGGAAATTTTTCTTGGACAGTTATTCATATAGCTTTAATAGCCTCAGAAGTAGCCTCCAGGGAGGCGGTCATGTGACGATACCAATAGCTTTCCTCCCAGGTTAGCTTTGCTGCTGGGCTTCTCATTATTTTCTCCCACAAGGTGTGGTGTGTGTGCTTTTAAAAGACCCCGCACAAGAGTAACATTGGGTGGCAGTCTCCCTTAAATATTTCCCCAAGTCCTTACTAATGATGGTCCTGGTAGGCCTGGCAAATTTTCTAATGGTTGTAAACAGACAGTTGTCAATTTGGATGGAGAAACTGCCACGTAGCAAATGATTAGATTTCCACAAGGGATCAAATATGCTTATCAGAAGAGCCATTTTTGCTGTAACAACCCAAAGCTATGATTGTTTACTGCAGGTAGTCAGCCTATTAATTGTTGAAGAACTTGCTCTCACTGAGTATAATGCAAATCTTGATGTCGGTGAGGTTAGGTTAGGGAAGAACTCCCAAGCTGGTTGTGGCCCCTGACATTTTAGGCAGGATTTGTCCTAGGTAATATTATGTTGTATGCATTCCCTTCTTTGTATATCCTGACTAGCAACCAGGGAGGAAATCCATGGTAAAGTGAACCTGGCCACCTGGTTAGTGCAATTTTTTTCTGCCTCAGTAAGTGGAGCTTGTACTAGAGAAAGCAGAGCAAGGGAGAAAAAGAGATTGGGCATTGTAATTAATAGGAAAAGAGATAAAAAATTGTGAAGGCATACATTTTTGGAAGGGTTTACATATGTCATTATACCAAGGGTTAGTTAAGATCTATAATTTTATCTTTGTAAACCTAGTTTGCTGGTATTGGCTCTGGATGACAGCATTTTTAATCTAATTGTAACAATAACAAGCATCCTGGTTGCAATACTGGGTGCATATTATCTCTGGGCAGTCCTTAAATGGGATTTGATAGGTAGTGGCCCATTACTCTATTTGTTTGATGGCACTAGTTAATAACAGTGGGTCTTACTGACCTGAAGTAAGAGTAGGCCTCCAGGGTTTAGAAAGCATCTATGAGTCATAAGCAGTAAGAGTCCAGCTTAGCCAGAAGGGGTGTTGCTAGTAACAGTAGGTAGAGATAAGAGAAGGAGTGCTGTAGTCATGATAGTATGTTTGACTAACCTGAACAGCCAACAGCATGCTTCCTATTGTCCCCAGTCTGACTTGTGTGGTGTGGCTCCCTGTGGTATGTCTGTGGCATGTTGTTTCCAGACAGACCTTGTCAACAAAAGTGTGTAGATTACCAGGGCTTGGATGAAGGACATACAATCAACACCGGTAAGGGTAGAAACTCCTCAGGTAAGGAAGGGGCACAGTAACAGGGGAGGGCTTAAAGTCAGAGGTCATCTGTGGCCAGCAGTAGGGCACCTGATTGTCCTCTGGGTATTGTTCAAATGATGTTACCTGCTCTGGGAGAGTTTTAGTTCCCCCTCGTGGGTTCCACAGTACCTTCAGTGGGCAAAGGATCAGGGTGGCAGATGAGGGCACCTCTCTCTCCAGAGAGTGATGGGTGGTCTGCTTGGCTTCTTCTGGATTATGACTGAACACAGGCTGACGATGGTTCCAGATTCATTGGTCCATGTCACGTCCTCATTAGGATCAAGGAAATGGCTAAGCTTTGGTTTTTATCTGAGGGAGAAAGGAAAGGTCAAAGTCCCAGATGAATGTTCCTTATCTGTGGATGGCAACGCCAGCACTCCCCTCTGTGAGAACTTGTAATTGGGTTGTGTCTGGTGTGGGTGTACACCATTAGATAGAAATGTCTCTGTTGGTGGTCTCACCACTTGCTGTGATTTTAAATATGGTATAGTTATGTCACAGGAGCATGAATTTAATATAATTAGGACTATGAGCAGTATCTTTGAACACTTCAGTTTCTCAAGTTCTCTCGATAGCCCTTGATTTAAATCTTTCTGTGATACCTGCTGCTATAGGATGAAAGGGTATGAAAACCCCCAAAATGTTATTTTGTTAAGCCCATTGTTGTACTTGCTTTGCAGCAAAAAAGGACTTGAAGTCTGATTGTGTAACCTGTGGCAGTCCCAAAGGCTATAAAACCTGTTTTGTTAACCTTTCAATAACATTAGCAGGGGTTGGTGCCTTGAAATGGGTAAATCTATAGAAGTCCTGGAAGTTTTGGCAAATGAACCTCAGTGGAAAGGAATGTGGCTTTTTTTTTTTTTTTCATGGAGCTGTGACACTCTAGTAGGGCTAAGTTTAGCTCGATCCAGTAGAAACTATTTCCATGTTAATAAAGAGGCCTCTGTTGCTAATCCAAATTTATTGGGAGCTTTTTCTATTACCCAGGGCTGTGAAGAGAAAACAACTATTTTGAGTTGCTGTTTGGGCATTTTATAGTATAACAATCCTGCTCACACCCAGAGCTGACATTTAGTTAAGGATCAGAGTTTAGGGTTCCCACCAAAAGTTCCTATTTTGCTTTTCCCAAGGCACTTTTTAAAATAACCACTTAGAGGGGCGCCTGGGTGGCTCAGTGGGTTAAAGCCTCTGCCTTCGGCTCAGGTCATGATCTAGGGTCCTGGGATTGAGCCCCGCATCGGGCTCTCTGCTCAGCAGGGAGCCTGCTTCCCCCTCTCTCTGTCTGCCTCTCTGCCTATTTGTGATCTCTCTCTCTGTCAAATAAATAAATAAAATCTTAAAAAAAATAACCACTTAGAGTTGAGCCTGCAAAAGGTTAGTGACCTCTGCGCCAACCACCTTACAAGGTACTTGCTATCCTGCTCTCTACCTTATGCTTGATCTTGATTTGGGATGGAGGACCACCCTTCCCCTGGTTAGCTGTGCTCCCCACCACACCCTTGCCTCATTTCTGGGATCTGTAAGTAATAAATCTTATGACTTGTCTTCCTTCTTCCTTCATGCGAGTGTATTGAAACTGTACCTTCAGTCAAAACGACCTTTAGGTTTTCACTTTCCTGAAGTGGGAGCCCAGATGCTGAGGGAGGTCCTTGACAACCCCATGTGGCTTGTGCCTTCTTGTGCAGCAGTTCGGAATCTGCATATTCTTAATTTAATGCACCAGCTCCAGGTCCCCCAACACAAGGGCATACATAATAGGAATCTCAGTCCATAAGGTAGGTGGCGCTCTGCTCCAGTAAAGGCTTCAGTTTCAATAAAGGCCCAGTACCCTTCTAGTAGTTGACACTCTAGTAACAAACACCTTTGGCCTGAGTCTGAGAGTCACTTATACCAAAAGTCCCTGGGTAAGGCATTTGTCTGTCCATTTGGTCCAGAGGTTCCAGAAGTGAACTTTAGAGTGGCTAAACCTTCTGATTGTTAAGTTCTGTTCTCACAGCACTAGTGAGAGAGTTAAGGTGATAGTCTCCTTTAATTTATCTAGTGCCTGCTCTTAATCAGGTCCCCCCTGAAAAGTGGAAGAGTTACGGATGCCTCGGAAGATGGGAGCCAGCAAATATTTGGCACCAGAATCCAAACATTCTTATAAAATGTTGGCCTCCTTCACGAATGTAGGAAGTTGGAGCCCTATGAGCTCCTCTTTTGGTGGACTGGGACTAGTTTACCCCTCTGAGTTTCAAATGTAGCCCAGAAATTTAACAGACTCAGTGGGGAGGGCTTGTACGTATGAGGGGGGGGCAACTGCTCTTCCCTTCTGAGGGAGAGGTCCACTCATGGTTCGCAGAGCCTATGAGACAGGCTTAGCTAGGTCCAGTGAGGAGGATGTCACTGATAAAATGCCAAAGCTGAGTTCTGGGGGTTGGAGTGTGCAGGGCAGACATCTAGGTCCTGTCTGCAAATTCTGTATGCTATCACAAGGCTATTAATGTACCCCACAGACAACTGGGAAAAGGTATACTGTTGATCTTCAAGGTGAAAGCATACCATGGGTTACTCTCCTATGAAATTTTTAATGAATAGGACCTGTTAGCCCAATCTATGATTCTGGAACACCTACCAATTATTTGGAATGTCATTTATTAAGATGATGTGGTAGAGCTATTCTAAAATAGGGAACAATCTTGTGGTACTTATTATATAGATAGCTTCCTCTCATTAGTAGTGGCTTTGAGTGCAGGTCACATGGGGGAACTAAGTCAGCTATGACAAGAAATAATCCTTCAGTGCTCTGCCTTAGCCAGTACTGCGGCATATTAACCTCATGCACGGGGCTGAATGCTTCCCATTGGCCAGTGCCCACAAGTAGCATGGAAGCCTTAGACTTGTCTCATGAGGTGGTCTCCTCACTGAAAAGGTCCATTCCAATCATGGGAAAAGAGATAAGTCTTGGGGGAAACAACCAGGTAAGAAGCATTTTTTAGCAAAACTGGGCCAATTTTAATAGTTGAGCAGATAGCTAACCCTTTAATTAATCCTCTCAAGCCAGACATCTGGTGAGCTCCTTTTTAGTATATGTGCTACCGAAGAGAGCACTGGTGAGCTCCTTTTAAAGTCTGAGTGCTTCCTGGGATTAGGAGATTTAGGCACCTGTGTCCATCAGAGCCAGCCAATGTTGTTAGTGTTTTGGAGCCCAGACTATAGTTAAAGTGGTAAAAAGGTGACTGTCTCCTGGAAGGGACCTGCTTTCACACCACTAGACCCTGATGTGCCACTAGCAGAGATGAGGGTAGGCAGGGAAGGCAGGACTATCTCTGAAGGAGAAGCCTGCCCAGATTGTAATCTAATGCTCGTAAATATTGAAATTGTTCCATGGTTTTATCAGAGATCATCTAACTTGGGACTGCCCTTGTCCCTTAGTGTCCAGTACAACCTCTCTTGTTCATCTTAGGGTCCACACTTAAGAGGGAGCTGGCTATATAAGTGGTTTATTTGGCCCAGGAAGGGGGCAGTCTTGCTGTTGATAGTAATTTTGACTTAGGCCAGGTAGGGTATTGTTTGTAGAATTAACAGGCAGCACTTGATTCTGAATTTGCCTTTTATAAGTTTCTGAATCCAGGGCAGCTCTGGCCTCTTGAATTGTCTTAGCATTAACCACCACTGCCCATAAAGAGAACTTACACTTTTCAGGAGCTCCCCCTGCCTCTGAGAAACAACTGGGTAGACTCAGGGCTCAATTCAGCTTCCTCACACTTGCCCCGTCACCAGGCTGCAGACCATCTACTGCCTGATAAGCTCATTTTAACATCCCCAGCTGACAGAGGCTAGCATTTTCCTTTGGGAGTTTGCCCAGGGTCGTTATGAGGCCTAACATAGGGTGGGCAGCATTCCAAGAAATACAAATCCATAGGGGATTTAGTCCTCATAACCACCCTGGGCAAACTCTCAAGAGAAAACATTATATATTGGAGTCCAAAGCCTCCTCTGGGGTCATTCCCCCCTTCTTCACTAATTGTGTGGGATCTTTGAATAGAGACACCATTCTTCCATTCCATATTATGGCGGTCAACTGTTTAATTTCAGCCCCTACTAGGTGGAGCTGACTTCCCACCAGATAAGTCCTATATAGTCAGACAGCCCTTTTGTCATTTGGTTCTTGAGCTAGGTCCTTGGAGAGCCTGGGTCATAGGATAAATGAGAGGATGTACTCCCTCCTCCAATTTAGAACTGACCTCACCTTCTTGGTCCTCACCTTTTGTCTTTTCTGTTTTTATGACTTTCCTTTTAGCGGCAAAGCAGAGGGTAAATAATCCTCATCACTACCATGATGCTATTGTGTTGTCTGTTTTTGTAAAGGGCTACCAAGTCGTCTTTCCCAGGATCCTCCCATCTGTCTCGACCTTCCATAGAATTAAAACTCCAATCTCCTCTCCAGGTGGTGGTCTGGGGAAAAGCAACCGTGAGTAGAGCCCAACACATCTCATGGTTTAGAACACTTGTTTAGTAGGAGAGTCACCTCCTTTGGAGCCCTGGCAGGGGCTGGAACATAAACTTCCTGGCATTCAGTCATTTTAAGTGATGCTTTAGCTGGCTCAGCCCAGGGATTAGGTCTCCATATCCTTGAGGTGAGTGACTAGAATGATACGATCAGCAACAGGTCTGAATGAGACCGCAGCAGAGACAGGCTAGCTGTTTACAAAGGTGTCCGAAGAGACCAGCCTCAGCCTAACATCTTGGATTTATTGATTCCTTTACCTGCCAAAAAGGTCCTCAGGGACAAGGATGTCCTCTCATCTCAGAGTACCCAACTCACCAACCTAGCTGCAGGGAGCTCCTCCTGCTAAAGCCTGTTATGGGTCAGAGGTAGCCCACTCTCAGTCCAGAGATTTCCACTCCTCTCCTTTTCCTCTTCAGGCCCACAGGTCTTACAATGTCCAGTGCCTGCCTACTGAGGGGCCAGGTGGGCAGTTCCTTAGGGAACTTAGAGCCTCCAACCCCAAAAGTCAGTTGCAGTGACAGAGATTGGCTCGAATTCTAGTGCTACTGCTTGATCAAGCAAAATAAACAAACAAACAAACAAAAAAGCCCCCCCCCAAACAAAACAAACAAAACACACACACACACACAAGGAGAGACCACAGGAAAATATAAGAATAATACAGCAAAGAAAAAGGTCATACCAAACTGGCAAGGAGGCATTCCAAATTTTGAGTCTCAACCATTTAAGACAATCCAGGATCATTTTGCCAACTAATTGTCCCACTGACTCAGTGGACATGGTCCACCAGTAGACCCTGTATTGATTTCCTAATTATCATCCAAATCCTCCCCTATCCTTACCACCACTAGTAGCGAGTGCTATAGGGGTTTGGAGGCTGATCACAGAAAAAGATATGACCAAAAGTTGGCAGTAGCACAAAATGACCTTACCTTGGAAGAAGCTTTCACAGATGTGCATGCAGGGAAATTCTCTTATACCAGGAGACCTTCCAGAGGCTACCGGGTGGGAACCACCTCTAAAAAGGAGAGAAAAGCAAGGGAATTCCCAGAAAAGAACAGGATCAGAGTAGGGACTTATGTGTCTTGGCAATGACACTCAGCAATACAATGAGGAATCTCAGGGTCAGAGACAGCTGAAGGGGAGCCCCGGCTTGATGTCTTTTATAGCTACAGGGCGTATTTTTTCTACGGCCAGCAGAGGTGGGGGCAGTTTTGCATGGTATGCAAAGCAGGCAAGCTCTAAATGATTAAACATCTGCTTATTTGGGATCTTTTTAAAACACTCTAATGTGTAAAAATTGGAGTTGGTGCTGGCCAGCTTTTGAGTTCATGGGTTCTAAGCTACTGGGAAAAAATAATCAACATAGGGCCAATAAACAGAGGCCACCTTTGGCTCCTTTATATAACAATGTCCACATTGAAGAGTGAATGTGTAAGCCTGTTCAAATTGGAGTGTGTTAATAGTATACTTGTGTGATTAGGTAAATATGCATGTTCATGAGTATGAGTGAATAGGTGACCATGTGAATGGATACTAGTGTATGTGTGTGTGAGTGAATTTGTAAGTATGTGTGTTTGTATGGTATTTTTAAAGTATTAGTATATTTGAATTAATGAATTTGTGAGCCTCTTTGTGTATATATGTGAGTAAATGTGTGAGCCCCCTGGTGAATGTGAGCGTGTTTGTGTGTCAGTAAATGTGTGGGCACATTCGTATTTGTGAGTGTGTCCGTGTGCATGTGTAAGTGAGTGTATATGTATGCAAGCATCTTTGATTGTGACTGTGAGTGAATCTGTGAATACATTCAATTGAGTGAATGTGTGAGCAAGTTTTGGTGAGTGAATAAGTGTGTGAACATGTTTGTGCAAGTGAATATGACTGTGCATGCATATAAGTATATGTGTGTGGGAGTAAATGTGGAAACCTAATCAAGTATGAGTTTGTGTTTAAATGAGCGGGACTGTTCATATGTATAAGTGATTTATGTGAACATGTTAACATTTGAGTATATTTCTGTGAGTTACTGTGCAAGCAAGGGCTTATGAGTATATGTTAGCATACCTATGTGTGTGAGTAAATGTGTGAGCTTTGTGGTATGTGCATAGTCATTTGTGAGAATATATGAGTATGATACTATTGTATGTTAACATGTGAGGAAATGTGTGAGTACATAACTATAAGTGTATAGGAGTGTGTCTGTGAGTGATTGTGTGAGCAAGTTTGGTTTGAGTGAATGCATGTGTAAGTATACCTGTGTGAATGAATGTATCACTGTGTTCATTTGTGTGAGCTTGTTAATGTGTGAGTGTATTTTTGTGAGGAATATATGAGAATATGCATGTGAGTATATGCATATATAGGCATATGCTCACTAGTGAATGAGTGAGCTCTGTGATGAGTGTGAGAAAATGTGTATTCGAGTGAATGTTGAGCGTGTTAATATGCATGTGCAAATGAACTTGAGTGTATGCTTGTGAGCATGAGTATCTGTATGTGAATTTGTAAGCATGTCCACGTGTGAGTGAACATTTCTGTGAGTGAGTAAACGTTTAAGCATGACTGTATGAGTATGTCTATGCAATACATCTGTGAACACGTTTGTGTGAGTCAGGGAATTTTTGAGTGTATTTGTGATGGATATACTTATGAATTTGAGTGAATTGTGACCATAGTTATATATGTGAGTGTGTGAGTATATGCAAATGATTATACATAAGGGTGTCTGTGTGAGGAATTTGTGACGTTTGTGTCTGTGTGGTTGAACATCTGTGCATGTGAGTGTGTGAACATCTTAAGGATGAACATGCTCATGCATATCAGTAAATTTGTGAGTGACATAGGATACATGAGGCATATCTGGGTAAGTGAATGTATGAACGTGTTGATTTGAGTATATATATGTGTTTGAATGAATGTATGTGTGTCAGTGTATGTGAGCATGTCTATGAAAAGGAGTAAATCTGTTAGTATGTTCATGTGAGCAAATACATAATTGTGTGGATATGTGTGAGCACATCTGTGTGTGAGTGAGCCTGTTCACGTGCGTTAATGTGAATTTGTGTTTCTGTGTCTTCATGTATGTGAATAAATTTGTGAGAGACTGATGTCAGCATGCTTATCTGCAAGTATATATGTAACCATGTTCATTCATGTAAGCTAGTTAATGTGTGCATATATTTCTGTGACTGTATGAGTGTGTGTATGTGAAAATATGTATGTAAATGTTGATCATGTACATGAAGGTATTAAGAGTGTACATGTGCGTATGTGAGCAGGTTCATTGTGTGTATATGTGAATATGTTCATGTTTATGTGCAAATGATTGTATGTACATTTGATTGTGCTCATGTGTTGAATATATCAGCATATGTGTGTATTCATAAGTGAGTATGAGTGAATGTGGGCTCTGTATCTGTGTTTTTATGTATTTGTGTTTGAGTGAATGTGAAAAGCTATCTACGTCTGAGAACATGCATGAGGATGTAGCTATTTATTGAAATGGAAGTTTGAGTGAATACAGGAGCCTATGTATGTGAGTTAATGAATATGCAAACATGTTTGTGGGGGGCATGTTTATGTGTATGTTCTTTTGTGTGAGTGAATGTGAGCATGTTTGTGTGTGACTGACTTGATGTATGTTCATTTGTGTGGAAGTAATACTGTGTGTTTATGTGTGTGAGTGAATGTGAGTGTATGTGTCTGTAGGTTTTTGCATGATTGTGTAAGTGAATATGATCCTGTCTTTATGTGAATGTGTGCTCGTGTTCATATGTGTGAATGTATGTTGGGGGCAAGTGAATGTGTTAATGCATGTGCATGTGTATTTATGAGCATGGCAACTTGTGAACATGTAAACTTATTCATGCATGTGTAATTGTGTGAGTGCATGTGAGCACGTCCACACATGTGAGTGTGGGTGAATATTGGGAGTGTGTACAATTGTGTCCATGAATGAGTAAATGTATGAGAATGTGTGTATGTGTGAATGTGAGTGATAATGGCAGCGTGCTATTGTGAGATACTATGTGACCATATTTGCGTATCTAGAAATATTAACATTTATATTTATATGAGTGAATGTCTGGGCATGCACATGTGTGTGAGCATGAACATATGTGAATGAAAGTGTAAGCATGTTTGTTTTGAGCATGCCAACGTGCAAGTGTGAAAGTTTGTGTTTGAATGAATTTTTGTGTTCATTCATGTCTATGTGTGAATTGGTGAGCATATGCATGAATGTGAGCATGTTCATGTGGGAATTAATACATGAGAAAGTTAGTATGTATGTTAACATAGGAGTATTTTTCCTGTGTACAATTTAATGCATAAGCAAGGTCATGAATGTGAGTGTGACAATGTACAATTGGAAGTGAAGTTGTAAGAGTGTGTGTTAGTGTCTATATGTGAGAGTTAATTTTTGACCAAGTTTATGTGAGTGAATATATGAATATGTCTATGATGTTAATGTCTTAGCACATACATGAATGTCTGAGCATTTTTTGTGTGAGTGAATGTGTGTACATTTATGTGAACATTTTCCTTTGTAAATTCATGAGGTTTTTGTATGATGATGTTATGTGAATATAAGCAAATGTGTGAACATGGGTACATGTGTGAGCAAACATAATTTTATGCGTGACTGTATTTTTTAATGTACATGTGGATTTAGGTTCATGTGAGTAGATATGACTACATGCACATATGAATATATAAATATGTTCATGTGAATGAATGTAGGAATAAGTTTATGTGTTTGAACATGTGCCGGTCAGTGAAAATATTACATGTGTTTTGAATACACATGTAAGAGTATCTTGTGATGGTAATGAGTGTATCTATGTGTGAGCAAATGTGGGAATATGCTCAGAAGTATGACTGAATGCACGAGTATGTCTTTGGGGGAGGGATTATGGGTCTGTTTGTGTGACTTTGTCCACATGCAAGTGTGAATGAATATGTAATTTTATGTGTTTGTATTTCAAGAATGTATCAGCATGTTCATGTATATGAGTGAATGTCTGAGCATGAGTGTGTGTGAGCATGTTTGCGGGCAAGTGACGGTGTGTTGTCATTGTGTCTGTGAGTGTCAGCCTGTGGACCAAGTTAACGTGCTTGTACATGTAAGTATGTGTGTGAATATGTGAGCTTGTTCATATGTAATTTGTGAGTATAGACATGCATGACCACATTTATTTCAGTGAATATACAAGTCTGTGTGTGTGAGCATGTTCATGTGTGAGTGAATGTGAGCGTATGAGTCTGTATACAAATGTACTAGCATGTTCATATGTGAGAAATGTGTGAGCATGTTAATGTGAAAATGTCAGAGCATGTACAAGTGTGTGTGGATGAACATTAAGCATGTGAGTATGTTTGTGTGAATGAATGAGAATGCCTGTGTGTTATTTTAATGCACAAGGGTAACTGGGTGTGTAAGCCTATGTCTGAGTAGGTTTCTTCCTCCTGGGGCCTTTTTTCAGGCCCCTATTTCCACTGGCAGGATTCAGATATGGTCATGGATTTAAAAGCATTGTGAACCGTAAGGTGCTGTGCACGAATAAATTTTTATTCTCCATTGGCTCAAAGCTGCCTATAAATAGCTCTACAGAAAAGCCACATTATCCTCTATGCATGACATCACACTGCTGCCATGGAAATATGCATGACCACTGTGATTCAGCCTGCTGGCTTCACTGCAACCTGATGGCCCAGAAGCTGAGCAGCAAAGAGAGAAATGTGTTACTCCAAGCTCAGTGCTTCCAAAAGCAAAGTGCTACCGGAAATAATTTTCTGGATGACAATGGAGAAGTAAATGGGCCTCTGAGTTAAGGTGCAGCCCAGATGCCACCATTTAAGGCTATTATGAACAAGCCCCAGCAAAGTGCTATGTAGTGACAGGGATTTCTATAGATGCAGTTTTCTATTATAGCCTTTCAGGCCCCCCACATGCCTTGGGAAGATGGAAGTGGTATTATGCAGTTAATGAACTTGAACAGGCCCGGGCAGTCAGGGCCCCCCACCAATCTCAGAGTCATACATCTCATTCTAGACTCTTCAGTGCCACACAGGCAATTCTATTGATGATTCCACACATCCCTTCTGGTGGAATCTTGGGGACCCTAAAGGGCCAGCACAGAGTCTGTCCAAGGGCTCCCAGCTGAAAAAGCAAGGGGGAGCTGAAAAGCGGTGTGCTTTCCCTTCACCAAGCCATGTGCCCTGGCACAGAGCTGCAGCCGAGAGGAAAGAAAATTTTTCTAACAGTAAAACTTGCAAATCTTAGACCAAGGAAACCATCTTAAGGGTAGTTAGAGGGAAGAGATTCCTCACGTAAAGAGGGTGGGACATCAGAATAACGTCGTACCTGTCCACAGAGACCTGGCAAACCAAAAGGGCTGGAAAGACATATTCAGGGTACTAAATGAGAAGAACATGCAGCTAAGAATTCTTTATCCAGCAAGGCTGACATTCAGAATGGATGGAGTGGTAAGGAGCTTATAGGACTGGCAAAAACGGAAAGAATATGTGACCAGTAAGCCAGCCCTGCAAGAAATACTAAGGGAGGGGTTCTATAAAAGGAGAAGACCCCAAGAGTAATATAGAACAGAAATATACAGAGGCAATCTATAGAGACAAGGACTTCACAGACATGAGGACAATAAACTCATATCTTTCAATAATCATTCTCAACATAAACAGCATAAATGCTCCCATAAAATGGCACAGGGTTGCAGACTGGATAGAAAGACAGGGCCCATCCATATGCTGTCTGTAAGAGACTCATTTTGAACCTAAAGATACATCCAGACTGAAAGAGAAGGGATGGAGAACCATCTTTCGTGCCAACGGACCTCAAAAGGAAGCTAGGATAGCAATTCTTATATCCGACAATTTAGATTTTTAAAGATTTTATTTATTTATTTGACACAGAGAGAGAGCACTGGTAGGCAGAGAGGCACGCAGAGAGAGGTGGGGGAGCAGGCTCCCTGCTGAGCAGAGAGCCAGATGCGGGGCTCGATCCCAGGACCCTGAGATCATGACCTGAGCCGAAGGTGGAGACTTCAACCCACTGAGCCACCCAGGCTCCCCGAAACTATATCATTCTTAAAGTGTCTATCCAACAAGAAGATCTAACAATTGTAAATATCTATGCCCAACATGGGAGCAGCCAACTACTAAGCCAACTGTTAACCAAAATAAAGAGACATATTGATAATAATACATTAATTGTAAGGGTTCTTAACACGCCACTCTCAGTGATAGATCATCTAAGCAGAAAATAAACAAAGAAACGAGAGTTATGAATGACACACTGGACCAGATGGACCTCATAGATATATATAAAACATTCCACCCTAAAACAACAGAACGCTCATTCTTCTCAAGCACACATGGAACTTTCTCCAGAACAGACCACATACTGGGTCACAAATCAGGTCTCAACTGATACCAAAGGAATGAGATTATTCCCTGCATATCCTCAGACCACAATGCTTTGAAACTGGAACTCAATCACAAAAAAATATTGGAAGGAATGCAAACACTTGGAAGCTAAAGAGCACCTGGCTAAAGAATGATTGGGACAACCAGGAAATCAAGGAAGAACTTAAACAATTTATGGAAATCAATGAGAATGAAGACACATTGATCCAAAACTTATGGGACATTGCAAAGGCAGTCCTAAAGGGGAAATACATAGCCATCCAGGCCTCACTCAAAAAAATACAAAAATCCTGAATATACAATCTTTACACCCTAAAGAACTGGAGAATCAACAACAAATTAAACCTAACTCACGCACGAGAAGGGAAGGAACTAAGATTATAGCAGAGATCACTGAATTAGAAACCAGAAATACAGTAGAACTCATCAACAAAACTAGAAGCTGGTTCTTCGGAAGAACTCATAAGATCAATAAACCACTGACCAGACATATCCAAAAGAAAAGACAAAGGACCCAAATTAATAAAATTATGAATGAAAGGGGAGAGATCATGACTAACCC
>JAQQSY010000153.1:0-35285 GCA_028646535.1 Procyon lotor
TATGTTGACCAAGGAATCTAAGTAAGACTTAACCCAAGTCTCTTTGCTCAAAGGTAAGAGGGGAGGCTTTAATTAATTTTTGTAAGGGAGTGTTGTGCATCCACCAGGACTCTGCTCTGTAGGCTATTGACCAAGAATGAGGTCTTTGATGACAACTTCTAGTACATTCTTCGCTCAGTACCCAGAAATAGGAAACATGGAGATTGTTCTAGTATTTAGTAATTTCTATTCTCTCTGACAACTGCAGGATAGTAAAGATAATGGCCTTTCATGGCAGTAGAAAAATCCAAGTTAGGATAGGATCACAGGTGAAAGTAGGCTCAAAAACCAAACACTAAAGGAATAGTAGAGAACTAAGAGTCTAAGAGGGACTCCAGCATCTTACTATCTTCGGTGGACTTCGATTAGCCAGTTGGTCAGTATTCCTAAAGATCTTTAAGAAGATACATTTATCACAATTTTATTTTTTTATTTTCTCCAATTACTCTAAATTCAGAGATGGACTGAACTTTTTACCATTCTTTCTCTCATTCCCTTTCCTATTTTCCACCTAGCTTCCCATGTTTCTTCCTTTTTTCTTTTCTTCATGTCTTACTGCTTCCCTAAAGTTTTCTCCTCTTTCCTCGTTTCATCTGATTTTCTCTGTTAAACATGAATTATCAGAGATGGGGTAAAATCCCTGGATACTGTTCAGGGTAAGGTTAAAACCTTATTAATTATACCTGACCTGGGGGAGCTATGTCCACCATCAGATCTTCCCTCAAACACCTTTACTTCAGCTCATCTGACCATGATTTCTCTTTGATGTAAACCCTTTGTTGCCTTCTGTTCAAATTCTCTTTGATGCCTTACGCCTCACTATGCTATAAGCAACAAAGGGATTCACATTGTCCTAGTAAGAAATATTTGGGGTCTTGTTGAATGCCTGTGCCTGTCTGCTTAAGCTTTGTTTAATGGTGTTTATCTTCAAATGTTTACTGAATGCTTTAGTGAGGAAGACCTTTTGGTTTGGAAGGTGACATTTTCAATTAGAATGTATGTGAAAATTAGGATTAACTAAAACACACTGAAGGCATTAGGCATATAAGGTATAGTTATATATGTATAGCTTTTATATCTGTGTTTTTCTATGTCAGCGTGGCCATGTAGATATTTGTCTTTGCCTTTATTTGTTATGTTTGTCCTCAACATCCTCAATTTGGGAAGTCATTACATTATGTATTAATCCAGATACCATTCTTCACTCATGAAAAAAGTACCAGACTATAGAATATTTTGGATCAGAACCGCATAAGATGTTATATTATCTCTGAGCATTAACTATGCTAGTAATCATCATAAATGATATATCCCTTGAATTCAATTGTGTCCAGTATTAGGAATCTTCCTTTTGGTAAATCCAGTATAAGAAACCAGTTAAGAAACAATATCACTGCCTTCTCTTTTACTTCAATTTAAAAAAAAACCCTAATTTTAAATAATTTGAAAATACTTTTGTGCTTTATTTTTCTTCTAGGAATGGACCATACGTATCGTCTCCTATTCTAGCCAAATCCAGAATGCCCCATCAAAATATAACCATGTTCCATCCATCCACATTTTTTCTTTTAGGCATCCCAGGGCTTGAGACTGCCCATGCCTGGATTTCATTGCCCTTCTGTTGTATTTACTTTATGGCTCTTATTGGCAATGTCACAATCTTGGTAGTCATATGGACAGAAAGAACCTTCCGGAATCCAATGTTCTTCTTTCTTGCCATTCTATCAGCTATAGACCTGGCCCTCTCCACAACCTCAGTACCACGAATGTTGGGTATCTTTTGGTTTAACTCTCATGAAATTGGCTTTGGAGCTTGTGTGGCCCAGATGTTTCTCATACACACCTTCACAGGAATGGAGTCTGCTGTTCTGCTGGCGATGGCCTTTGACCGCTATGTAGCCATCTGTGCCCCCCTCCACTATAAAACCATCCTGACAGTCCGAGTGCTGTCAGGAATTGGAGTGGGGGTTGCACTGAGTACAGTCATGCTCACACTGCCCATGATCTACTTAATCCATCGTCTACCCTTTTGCAACGCCCGCATTATTGCCCACACCTACTGTGAGCACATGGGCATTGCCAAGTTGGCTTGTGCCAACATTCAAATCAATGCTATCTATGGTCTCTTTGTTGCTTCCTTCCTTGTTCTTGTCCTGGTACTGGTTGGAATCTCCTACGGCTACATCTTCCATGCTGTATTCCGCCTCAAATCCCAAGAGGCCCGTCACAAGACACTGAGCACTTGCAGCTCTCATGCTGCAGTCATGTTTGTTTTCTATACACCCTCTCTTTTCTCTTTTCTCACTCACCGATTTGGCCAAAAAATACCCTCTTGTGTCCACATTCTTGTTGCCAACATCTATGTGGTCCTTCCACCGGCCCTTAACCCTATCATCTATGGGGTAAGGACCAAGCAGATCAGAGAGTGTGTGAGCCAAGTATTTACTGGCAAGTAAGGAACACTGTATTCCTTGATCTTTAGGGATGAAGAGCTGCCTGTAGTGACAGTGCTAACTCCACCTCCATATTAATACTTGAGAAGCAGTTGTCAGTGTCCATGTGAGAAAACAGTAATTGAAGCCTCAAATGATATGCCATAATCAAATAATCCAAGCCTTGGGAAATAATTCCTAATTTAACTCTGTTTTTAAGTTCTCACTATTTTTGCTGAAGGGCCACAGTCTCTGACTATGGTTGTTCATTATTCTTGAGGAAAAGAGAGATCAGGAAACCTGCAGATAGGTCCCTATAAATTTTGAATTTGAAAGATTTTATTCATTTATTTGACAGAGAGAGAGAGAGCGAGTTCACAAGTAGGCAGAGAAAGAGAAGCAGGTTTCCTGCTGAGGAGAGAGCCCAATGCAAGGCTGGATCCCAGGACCCTGAGATCAGGACCTGAGCCAAAAGAAGAGGCCCACTCAGCCACCCAGGTGCCCCAGGTCCCTATAATTTAATGTTTGCACGTTTCTCTGATTAAACTTGGTGTTCATATAACATAATAGAATTCTGTGTGAAATGTCTACTAGTAAGTCTAAGCTTATTCCAATTATCTATTGTAAACATTCAGATAAATTTTGGAGCATATAACAGTACTATAATATTCTTTCCAAGAATATTATGTTCAAATCATTTTACAAGTTTATTTTCAAGTTTCTTATTTTTCCCTACTTTACCTTATGAAGATAATCTTAAGGAAATTTGCCAAAAAGTTTTAAAAAAACAATTAATGCTTCCCTCTACTCCCCTAAAAAGATGGCATAAATATTAAATGTCAATCCATTCACAGGCAAACTGGAATTAAATAAAGAGACTTTAGAGTGCAATTTTTATTCTTAATAAAGGAAAACTAATGCTATAAATTCAAATCTGGAGTCATCCTATCCATTGTAGTTATTGTAACTTTAGGCAGTCATCTGCACAGCCTCTACATGAGTAGATTCACTCTTGGAATTACCAACACCATTCTGTTGTGAACTTAATGGGTTTCTAATAGAAGTGAATGTCATATCATGGTAGATAAAGAACCTTGAAAATAATTTTTTAGAGTCAGCTTTGATTAGTGCTAGGCTGGAATGTTTGGCAGAGTTTTTAGGGTAAGCCTACTCTTTCCCAATGGAGACTGGTAAGCAGGAATCAGTTTCCTTTCTCCTGTGATAATAATGTAAGTAGATACACTGGAAATCTTGAACTGATTGCCGTGGGCATGTCTCAGTGTTCTGTTTAGTCTCCTAGGGTAGGGAATGATAAATTTTCAGGCTCCAAGTGGATAGAAACCAATATTTACAACGTGATTTACATCACTGCAGGGTTCATGTGGTTTATCCATTAATTAAAATTAAAAAATGGGAATCAGGTATATATGTAATCACCATTACATATATGGTGATATATGTAAGTGTGGGAGATCTTTAATTGCGCATTTTCTTAGATTTTGAAGTTTTATTGTTCCCAGTTCCTTTCAAATACTTTGACAAAGGCTTTAATATATTTTTCAATGTGTTTGTAAGAGTACCTAACAGAGATTCACTTCTTTGTTATGTGGATTTCACTTTAAGTAAAATGAATTTAGAATAACTTAAGAAAAATGGCTGTATAATAATATATGAAAATAAGGTACATATAATATGGAGTGATTCTTTACATTATTAATATTTTTGATAATATAATATAAATATATCATTATTATGATTAATTATATCATTATTATCATTAATATATCATGATATTATTATGATATGTTGTATTATCATAATAATATATCTGATAATATAATATAATAATAATTGAAAATATGTTCAATTTTTCAATTTAACAGTTCATTATAGGACAAACCCTGAAAATATTTTCATGGATTAGAAGCACTTACACCTCCTTTCTGGTGATTTTGCAAGTTTCATTTCTACCTAAATGTAAAGCTTATTTATTTATTTATTTAACACATTAAATGCAAAGCTTTTTTTTTTAAATAACACTTCAAGAAAAAATGACGCTCTTACTCTAAAGATACATATTGGCCTGACTGTGGAATATATTTCTCATTTCCAGCTCTCAATTTATTTTTGTGTACATTCAAGACAGACAAAAATGACGCAGTAGAAAAGTACTGAAAATACAATGCAATACTGTCTTATACTTAATAAACTCAGTTCTGCAGATTCTATAAAACCTTACAAAATTTCGTTTAGGAGGAGGGATGAAGGACCCTCGCATCTTTTAGGAGTGGTAGTTTTGAAGAGAACACTGACATAAGGCAATCTTAAATTGTGATAACGCAGAAAACAATATAAGAGTAAAATATACAGAGAAGATAAGTAAAACTAATTCTTCAAGAATTTTGTCAGGTATCACGGACATTGTATGAATCTAACCATAATTTAAAACCTTGGCTGCGGAGCCAAAAGAACTAGATTTTTCCTCCCTGACCAACTGTAGTCCATTCAAACTGACATGGTGCCTTGCTATGCCTTTCTGTGCTCTCAGGACTGCATGAAAGAGTTGTTAAAAACACAAGGTTCCAGACAGGTGACTACCTGAGGAAGTTGCATTGTGTTATGTGAGGTGATAAATGTCCCAATTAGCGGAAAAGGATCAAAGATTTGAAGAGAACTCCTAAACTCAGCAGCATTAGGGAGCTCCTGGGGCTCACGATGACACATAGCCAGAGTCTCACGGTGCTGACAAGTGAAGCCGTTAGGTAAAAACATTAGAAAACACCACCACCACCACTCCATCAGCAATGTTCGGATACATGATTACTGTCCCTTTGTTACTGGCGAGCAGAATGGACCTAATTCATGAGTACATAAACACTGAAAAATACAAGGGTAAGTCCAAATTTTAGAATATGTTATCTATACATGTATAACCTAAGAGTGGTGTACTTGTTTTCTTTTAAGTGTTAAACACATTTACAATAATGTAAGTGTATGTGAGAGGACATTTATACCATAGCTTTTTATATTTATTTGGGCAAATAACCTTACCTCTGCAAGTCATATAAATGTCATAATCCTACTTTACTCAATCCCTGTGTTTTGTTCAATTGCTAGTAACTATAATAATACCCAATACAGAATAAATAAGCATTCAATATTTGTGAATGAAGAATATTTCTTAAATGGACTGAGTCTTACTTTTTTCTGCATAAAATAATATTCTCTGGCATTTATGAATGAGGATTAAATATGTTTGCTAGTAAGTAATAATTATAAAAAGTGTATTTGACATACAAAATCATAAGAAAAATGCATCATTTTATAAAATGTATTTGTCTATGCATGATTATTTTGATAATCTGGTGAAGATGTGAATATTTTGTAGGTCCCATTATAAAGCCTCATATATAGTGGAGAGTTTTCTGTTTTCCCCATACATTTTAGCTTGATTCATTAATGACTTGTTAACTTTAATTCCTACCACACCTATTGGGTGGATCAGATCTTTACTCCAAATCTTACATACAGTAGATACTACAACAACTATTAATAATTATTATTATTGGGGCGCCTGGGTGGCCCAGTGGGTTAAAGCCTCTGCCTTCAGCTTAGGTCATGATTTCAGGGTCCTGGGATTGAGCCCCACATTGGGCTCTCTGCTCAGTGGGAAGCCTGCATCTTTCCCCCTCTCTCTTTCTGCCTGCCTCCCTGCCTACTTGTGATCTCTGTCTGTCAAATAAATAAATAAAATCTTTCAAAAAATAATAATAATTATTATTATTGTTCTTATTAGTAGGATATAGTTTCTAAAAAGTTCTTTAAAGGTAAATGCTTACTTAATTTCTCTCTATAGTTTATATATAAATTTAGACACAAATGAGCAAATACTAGAAAATCAAGTGCCTCAACCTAAGATATGCAGAGAACTTAGTTTGGAAAAACAAAATAATTCACATATTTATTGAAAGTTCAGAATTATTAAAAACATGGAAAATAAAACTAAATCAGGTGCTTCTTAAATAGCCTCCAAAACCACTGGTCTAATGTGTCTCTTGTTCCAACTGATCTGACATGATAAACCCTTGATGGGTTTAAACCTTCTGAATTAAAGTTAATTCAAGTGCAATCACATAGTGCTGCACCTTATGCCATGCTCCAAATCCCTTTCCTAGGGTCAGAGCAATCAGCACTATGAATCAGAAAAAGTAATGGGGTGATCCTTTTGCAAACGACATGTGGGTGTCAGTGGGTAAAGCATGACTCCTCTCCTCTCTTGCAAGCATCAATTATGAGATTAAAGTTTTATGGAATGGCTCCATGAGATAGAGCATGTAGTCACAGTTAGCAAAAGCCAGCTGCATTAACACATCATAATCAAGAATCTCCTACTTTTCTTGTCCCCCATTCAAACTTTTTGATATCAGAATCTCCAGTAAGGTAATAGCACATAAGACCTTTGTCCTGGGCTCTGATTTTTTGGTTTAGAACTATGATGAGGAATAAGTTGAAAACCCAGTAACTGTTACACCCAGTGAAGATATTAAATCATGGGAAACAAGATGTCCCAGAAGAATTTTTTTAAAGATTTTATTTATTTATTTGACAGAGAGAACAAGCAGGGGGAGCAGCAGGCAGAGGGAGAAGGAGAAGCAGGCTTCCCGCTGAGTAAGGACCCCGATGTGGTGCTCGATCCCAGGACCCTGGGATCACAACCTGAGCCAAAGGCAGATGCTTAACTGAATGAGCCACCCAGGTGCACCACATCCCAGAAGAATTTAAATATTAGCACCAGCATTAAGGCTTGATGATAAATCATAAAACTTTCATGAACAGTCACAAGAAGAAGGATAAGGAATAACTTTGTAGTTTGATTATTTCCTTTTTCCCAACCACCCTGGTAAAAGTCCGTAGATCCTTTTGGACTTTCGGATCCTTTAGGATCACTAGTGCCTTTAAATCTAATCATATTATAAAACCAGTTCCAGAAATCTTGGAACTAATTTAGAAAAGTCATCCTTAAGATTCTTTTCCTTGAGATCCTACTCTCAGTATCAAAATCTATATCAGAATTCTCCACAAAAACAGAACCCCTAGAATATACATATGAATATAATAGGACCCTCTATTATCTGTCATCTATCTATCCATCTATCTTCCAGAAAGAACACTGACTGATGCGATTGTGCAGACTGACAAGACTGAAATCAGGGAAGAGTTGATGTTGCAGTCTCAAGCTCAAAGGCAGTCTGCATGCCTTTGCATCCCCCCTTCTTCACTGGGGGACCTCAGTCCTTTTCTGAGAGGGCCTTCCGCTGAGGTGGAATGAGGCCTACCCATGGTAGGGAGAGTAATCTGCTTTACTCAACATGTACTGATTGGTGAATCATAGCTACAAAGTGCCTTTACAGCAACCTCTGGACTGGTGGCCAAACATCCGGGTACATAGCCTAGCCAAGCTGATACATGATCATTAACCATCACAAAGAGTGAACAGGACAAACGGGGCTCCTATCTTCGCTCTCATCCCTGAGCTGTCCAGCCTGAGACCAGGCAACTGTGACTGGAAGCCCTGAAAATACCCCACAGTGGCACAGATAGCCTGAGAGACCTGGCCAGGAGGCAGAAGGGTGAGGAAGGTGAGCAAAGACATCAGAGAAAACAAAAAGCTGACATGAGACACCAAACTGGAGATTCAAGCCCACGAAGGTATCAGTTTACTGGGGCAAGGAGTGATGAAATGGAGTGAGTGATGACCTGGAGTGTTCATGGAGTGATGAACTGACCTGGCTCTGTGGGAGGCCTGGAGTGGCTTCACCAGACAAGGGAGGTGGATCTCAGAGATTGTCCGCTTGTAAGGGCTCATGAAGGTTAACTGGGTGGCACCCAGGACCTACAAGAACCTGGTGACGGCCTGTGTACTCTGCTGGTGTGGAGAGCCAGGTCAGGCTGGCGCCTGCCTTGGGCTGACCCTAGTCCGTGCGGGTGGGGCCGTGCTCAGGCACACCTCACAGGTTTGGCCTGAGGGCCAGGACAGCTGCACTCACCAGTGTTTTGATCTCTCTGAGGTTTTGGCCAAGTGGAGTCCACACTTCAGAAGTTACAGCAACCCAGTTACCTTGCTCACACAAAGAGAGGCCTCGGCCCCATTCTGACTTGAGAAAGAAGGGGCAAGGCACCTGGAATTCATTCCCACTCCTTCTCTGCTCTGCAAATGATCACTCAGGGAAGAACACAGGGTACCACGTGCAGTCCTGCCTGCCTCCTGGAGGGGTCAGGACACTGTGTAACATGACTGAGGACAGGGTCACAGCTGACTGAAGTACATTCACCATGGGAGGCGAAAAGATCAGCTGTCTGAGGGTCTTTCTTCCCTGACTGTTAAAGCATACCACTGAAGGCAGGGCCTGGGTGCCAGCAGTGACAGGGTGAGTGTGGCACACAGGCTCTGAGGTGTCTGCTGGGAGCCTCATCCTCTTTGTCACCTCAGGGCAGAGGCTTTGGGCGTGATGCAGAGCAGTAGTTCATGGTGGTCATAATCATCTGCTATGTGATCAGTAATTTACTTTTCTCTGGGCCACTCCTTTCCAACCATCTCTAGCCCCCATTTTCTCTCTTCCAAAGTAGTTTCTTAAAAAGTCAAATAGTAAGAAAATAAAAAAAAGTAAAGTGCTTCCTCCCAGCACACCTCATCTCTTCTGGGATAAATCATTTCTCAGGTGTTTGCTTAGCCACAGGAGACCCTCTATGGGCTGTTGCTGACAGGTTGCAACCATGGCCACCATCCCACTGCAACCCAGGCTTTTAGAGAGGTTGGGTCTGGGATAATTTACGGCCCTCTCCTCCACGGCTGTCCTGAGGCCATTTCGGTTTCCTCAAGAGGCTACTCCCTGGATAATAAGTTGATCCTGAGGCACTGAGTGTGTACATATGGATAACTGTGGCTCCTCAGTAGCTCAGTTGGTTGAACATTAGACTCTTGATTTTGGCTCATGTGCTGATATCTGGGTTGTGACATCAAGCCCCGGGTCAAGCCTGCAATGGTTTCTGTACTCAGCACAGAGTCCGCTTGAGATTCTCTCTCTCTCTCTCTCTGATCACACATTCTCTCTCTCTCAAAATTAAATAAATCTAAAAAAAAAAAAAAGAAAAAAAATGAAAGAAAACAGTCCAGAGGTTACAATAAAGTAAAATCAAAATTAAATAATTTACAATAAATTTTAAATTTATTGTAAATTTATTAAATTTAAATAAATCCTGAGTATATGTCCAAAGGAACCAAAAGAATATCTCAAAGAAGTATCTGTGCTGCCGTGTTTATTAGCCTTATTTAAAATGGCCCAGATATGGAAACAATCTGTCTGTCACTGGATGATTGGATAAAGAATATGTGCAATGGAATATTATACATCCGTAAAAAGAAATCCTGCCATTTGCATCATGAATGAATTTGGAGGACATTATACTAAATGAAGCCAGACAGAGAAAGATAAATATTATATGGTATCGCATATATGTAGAATCTTAAGGAAAAAAAAGTTCATGGAAACAAAGAATAGAATGGTGGATGTCAGGGCCTAGGGGAAGGGGAAAATGACAGATGTATATGTCGATGGGCACAAACTTTCAATTATAAGATAAATAAGTTCTGAGGATCTAATGTACAACATGGTAGCTAGTTAATATGGTATTTTTACTTGAAATTTGTTATGAGTAGAACTTAAGCATTTTTATCACACACACTTAACTATGTGCGGTGATGGACGTGTTAATTATCTTGATCTTAGTAATCATTCCATTACGTATATGTATATCAAATCATCTCATTGTGCACTTTAAAAATATACAATTATATTTGCCAATTATTCATCAATATAGTATGAAAATATATAAAATATAATGCAATTAAAAATATGACTATATTTGCTGTTAACAATGATTCAAAGGCTATCTCTTCTATAAAGAATAAGGTTGAAACTCATCATTATAAGTACACACACACACACACACACACACACACACACTAATTTCAACTCTAACACCAATCTCTTCTGAATGCATCTCCTACAATATTCCGTCCAATTTTTGAACTGTAATAACATCTGTGTGTGTATGTATCTCTGCAGATTGTTTCATGATTCACTTCTGCTAATTCTATTCCTCTACTTAAATTCTTCATTACATTTTTCACTTAATTGGATCCAAATTATACTTTGAGACATACATACAATTTATGTATGTATGTATTTAAAGATTTATTTATTTATTTGTCAGATGCTTAACTGACTGAGCCACCCAGGCATCCCTTGAGACTCAATTTAAAAGAAATCTAAGAAAAAGTAAAGCTTGTCTTTGATAAAAATCAGGAAATAATTTCCTGGAGGGAAAGAACAGAATTGGAGAATGACTGGAAAAAGGAATGAGCAAACTTTCTGGGCT
This sequence comes from Procyon lotor, assembly GCA_028646535.1. Lineage (NCBI taxonomy): Eukaryota > Metazoa > Chordata > Mammalia > Carnivora > Procyonidae > Procyon > Procyon lotor. Next base: position 10,911 of record JAQQSY010000153.1, read on the forward strand.
TTCAATATCTTATTTTATGTGGTGGTTACACAACAGTACACACATACCAAATATCATCAGACTGAATGATCTAGATCCATTATCCTTTTTATGGGTTTTTAGGTAACTGCCAGCCTGCAAAAGCTGCTATAAAAATCATAATACACATCTTCTTGTGGACTGTATTTGTTTCTCTCTCTCTTTCTTTTTTAAAAGATTTTATTTAATTTTTTGAGGTAGAGCATGAGAGAGAGAGAGAGCGTGCATGAACAGGGAAGAGACAAGCAGAGGGAGAGGAAGAAATAGGGAGCCCGATGTAAGATTCAATCCCAGGACCTTGGGATCATGACCGGAGTAGAAGGCAGACGCTTGACCAACTGAGCCACCCAGGTGCCCAGTATTTATTCCTCTTGAGCAAATACCAAATGGTGGAATTTCCAGGCCAAGAAGAAGGAGTGTTTCTTTGCAGGTAAACTTTCAGTAGAGATTAAAAAGATGAAGATGAATCCATATTAATGTGGTGTATGAAAAAGAATAAATTAATATAGACTATTATCTGACAATTATATATTTTGACCAGCAGTCAAAAAATACAATGGACAGCGGCACCTGGGTGGCTCAATGGGTTAAAGCCTCTGCCTTCGGCTCAGGTCATGATCTCAGGGTCCTGGAATCCAGCCCCACATCGGGCTCTCAGCCTGCTTCCCCCTCTCTCTCTGCCTGCCTCTCTGCCTATTATTCTCTCTCTGTCAAATAAATAAATGAAATCTTTAAAAAAAAATGCAATGGACAAAATCTCTTGAGTATTTCTGGGTAAAAGAGAGGGTGCATTATTTTCATAATAATTTAACATTTGCACATGTATCTAGGATAAATGACCAGGGTTATGTTATTGTACTAGGAGGAATAGATTATTGATGAGACTTGATTCTGTGGAAACTGAGCTAGACTAACTAAATAGACAAACAACCCATAGATAGATTCCTGAGAAAACAGGAAAAAGGAAAAGAATGAAGATGATAATTGTCCCTGCCTGAAAGTATTTTCTTTTTTTTCTTTTTTAAAGATTTTTTTTTGACAGGGAGAAACACAGCGAGAGAGGGAACACAAGCAGAGGGAATGGGAGCGGGAGAAGCAGGCTCCCCGCTGAGCAGAGAGCTGATGCGGGGCTCGATCCCAGGACTCTGGGATCATGACCTGGGCCGAAGGCAGACGCTTAATGACTGAGCCACCCAGGCGCCCCTGAAAGTATTTTCTTCTCCAGTCATAGATTTTTGCACAAATACTGAGGCTGGATGTATGATTCTGAAGCTGGACAGCTGCTCACAGCTTAACAACACTGAACGTAACAGAGGAAAAAACATCTACTTGGGAATCATGCTCACATTTTGGTCATTATGACCTACAGTTGTGTTATCTGGGAGTCTGCTAGAGGAAAGCAATTTGCCAGTCCCTAATTGCAATCAGTGAATTACTGGCTTTCTATAGCAAAGGAGTGAACTACTGAAAATCTTGAAGTTAGAAGGACAGACTATATTTAAAATATCCCGACTGGGGCGCCTGGGGTGGCTCAGTTGGCAAAGTGTCTGCCTTCGACTCCGGTTGTGGTTCCGGGATTCTGGAATCCGACCTGCCTCAGGCTCTCTGCTTGGTGGGAGCCAACTTCTCCCTCTTCCTCTGCTCCTTCACCTGCTTGTGCTCTCTCTCTCCCTCTCTGTTGAACAAATGAAATCTTAAACATATATATATCTCCATCCCCAGACTGCTGGAAGGAAAAATATATTATGGCTAATATTCTATACAATTTATCATCTGGAGATTTTGAGTAGCTCACTAATGCCACTGGATAAGCATTGTCATTGCAATTAACCTCAATTGCTATTAAGAGATAGAGGTGATAGCAGTAACTTATCTAGTATGTCATTTAACAGAGGAAACTTGGAAAATTTTGTCCCTGAAGAAATGCATTCAAAGTTCATTCAAATCTGAAAGTTACTATAAAATTTTGAGACGGGGGTGACTGACATTCATTAAAGTAGCAATAGTGATGGTGGTGGGGTGGTGGGGCCATAACTGTATTTGTAAGCACAGTACAATTGTGTTGTATAATCCCTCACGAACTCAGAGCCAGCTTGATCTAAATGTGATCCAAGACCAGGTATTACCCAGTTCTCATTCCTCGGAGACTCCTTTCTCTAGAAATCAGAGCACTTTCTGACCCTGTTTTCCAGGTTTAATATCTCCTGGCCAACCGGGATGGCCAACTGAGATGAGAAGAATAATCATACTCCAGGGACATCAGAAGGATAATGATGCTCTGTGATCAACCCAGGCACTCAAGAATACCCAGCCACTCTTCCATTAATATGCACCAGAAATTTTGACGGAAACAAATTGATGTAACCATCCCATTCACATGCCAGGCCAACCTCTGGCTCATTCCAGGTAAGTTTTTGTCCCTACAAATGCATTTTTGCATTTGTACCATTTTTGCATTTTGCTACCAGTTGGAACTGGTAGCTGATAAGAGGTTGTCATGGCAATTTCTTTTAGTAAAAATTGACAGAATAGGGGTTTTAACCTTTGTGTTTTTCCTCTGTCCACATTTTCTCTGTGTTTAAAATATTTTATTAGAAAAAGATGAGGGGCTACATTAATGTAATTTAGAGTTGAAAGATTTTCATAGGTAATCAAGTCATAGTTTATATTTCTGAGTCCCAAGAAACCAAAGGTTATTCCTAAGCTTTCTGAGTTCTGATTAACTAGCTCCTTATTAATTCTAGTGTTTCTGGTTTATTGAAAATGAAAAAGAGGGGCTCAATGGGTTAAAGCCTCTGCCTTCGGCTCAGGTCATTGATCTCAGGGTCCTGGGATCAAGCCCTGCATCGGGCTCTCTGCTCAGCGCTCCCCTTCTCTCTCTGCTTGCCTCTGCCTGCTTGTGAACTCTCTCCCTCTGTCAAATAAATAAATAAAATCTTAAAGAAAAAAGAAAATGAAAAAGGATAATTTTCAAGTAACCTGCCATGTGATAGGTATTTGAGTAATGTAAAAAGTAGAGGAAAAATAGGAGAATCATATGCACTAAAAAATATTTATTATCTCACATATAAATAAAATATTTATTATCTGATTTCAGCAGTTGCTGCAGTCTTCCCTGGGTCCTTGGCCCCAGGACACCACAATCTCCTTTTTACCCTCTTTCCTCTTGGAGATCACCTTTTCTTCTTCCATTCAGTAAGTAGGAATAAGACAACTCCTTATATGATGGAAGTTAGATTACTTTTTAACAGCTAATGAAATCTAGATGCATTCATTTTTCCTACTTTTGGTTTATGTACTCAGATGAATCATGACTTTTTTTTAATTGCAGAAAAAGTCTGTAAATTAGTTAGAATATCATTTTATTATTTCACCTGTGGCCATTTGATGACTACTTGAAGAATGGCCAATACTATATAGGAGATGATGGAGGAAAGCTCTTAAGCTTTAGAAATTTCCTTTTTCAATGGATTTTTCATTTCTTTCTTTTTTTTCTTTTTTTAAGATTTTATTTACTTCTTTGTCAGACAGAGAGAGAATGAACACAAGCAGGGGGAGCAGCACGCAGAGAGGGAAGCAGGCTCCCTGGCTTGGCAGGGAGCCCAATGCAGGACTCTATCCCAGGACCCTGTGATCATGACCTGAGCGGAAGATAGACGCTTAACTGACTCCTTGCAGTTTTCATTTCTATCATGAAAGAATTTTTACTTCTCTGTGTTTTGTTTTATCTCTCTTTAATATTCCATAGCCTGTTTCTGTCTTGACAAAAACACCAGCCTTTTTATAAGCTACCGTATTAGTGTATTTGAATTGTTCCAGACACTCATCTATTCTATGTATGAACTCATTGAACACTGAGCTGAGTGATGACAGTGTCCTTAATTTATAGATGAGTAAACTGTGAGTAATAGGTATGGCTCTTTCAGCAAGAGTCCATAAATCAGGTGCTAGATGGCTCACTGGGTTAAGCTTCTGCCTTCAGCTCAGGTCATGATCTCAGGGACCTGGGATCAAGTCCTGCATTGGGCTCTCTGCTCAGCAGGGAGCCTACTACCCCCCACCCCCACCTCCCACCTCTCTGCCTACTTGTGATCTCTCTCTCTCTCTCTCTCTCTGTCAAATTAAAAAAAAAAAAAATTTAAAAAGAGTCCATAAATCATGAGGAATACAGAATTAGTAGACAGGTCATCTTTCTGATTTCCAGGCCCTTGATTTTAACTACTTGCTGAATACTAGGTCAAAGGAAAACATACACATTTTTCTCTCTACATTGACACCAGCACTTCTCACACTAGATGTGCCTGTGTGTGGTGGCTGTGGTAGAGGGTTCCACATATGCAATTCTCCAATTTTTCTGCAGACACCAACTGTGTGTCCTATGTATTTAATTCAATTCTGACACTATCTACTTGAAATTAGCCTCGGATTTCTCAGGTTAAGGGCTCAGTCCCATAAGACGTTCCCCATCTCAGAGGCTAATCTTAGGTTACCCAAAGGTAATGGATTCCTAAACTACCCAGAACTTATGTCTAGTTTGTCTACAAAATCAGGGCTTCCCACAGCCTCCTTCTGCAGTTCAATAATTTGTTAGAAGGAATGGCTACAGAACTCAGGAAAACAGTTTACTTACTTCCAGCCAGATGTAAGAGTTGCATACGGCACAATATGGGAAGGCATATGGAGCTTGCCTGACTTCTGCAGGCGTGCCATGCTCTCATCAACTCTACCTGTTCAGCAAACCGGAAGGTCCCAGACCCCATATTTTAGGGACTTTCCTGGAAGCTACAAAACATAAGTGGGATTGATTAAATCATTGGTCATAAGTGATTAAGTCAATCTCCAGACCCTCTCTTTCTGCAGAAGTTCAGGGTAGGACTGAAAGTTCCAACACAGGAGTCACAAGTTCCATTCCCTTGACAATCACCCCTATCCTGTAGTTAATCAAGGGGCTTTCCAAAAATCTCCTCCTTAACATAAACTCAAGTGTGGTTAAAAGGTGCTCAGAATAACAAAAGATAGTTCCTTTACCTTTATTGCTCTGGAGCTATTTCAGGAACTGAGGACAAAAGACCAACTATAACAAGAAAAGATGTTCCCATTGCTCTTATCACTTAGAAAATGACAAGAGTTTTAGAAGCCCAGTGCCAGGAAAGTGGATGAAGACCAAATATGTGTTTCTAATTTAAAATGACTACATCACACTAGGCAAGTAATATAATAAAGGTATTATCATCAAGTAGGTAGAGTTAAGTTTAATATTTATATTTGCCTTCTGACTATCAATTACTGAATGATTTTTTTAAAAGTTTATTTAAATTCCAGTTTAATACTTAACAAGCAGTATCATGCTAGTTTCAGGTCTACAATGTAGTGATTCAACACTTTTATATATCATCCGGTGCTCATCAAGTGCCCTCCTTAATCCCCATCACCCATTTAACCCATCCCCCCACCCATCTCAGTTTGTTCTCCGGAGTTGAGAGAACTTGGTTTGTCTCTCTCTTTTTCCCCCTATGATCATTCATTTTATTTCTTAAGTTCTGCATGAGTGAAATCATATGGTATTTTTCTCTGATTTATTTCCCTTAGCATAATGCTCTCTAGCTCCATCCACGTTGTTGCAAATGGCAAAATTTCATTCCTTTTAATGGCCGAGTAATATTCCATTGTATATGTATATCACCTGTTCTTTACCCATTCTGAATAGTTTTTAAGGAAATACTGATATTTCTAACTTATAAGGTCTCTTTCGCTCTCAATTTTTGTCATTTCTGGCAACTTGAACGCATAAGTATTAGCAATAGTGTTCACACATTCCACCACCTCATACCCTTAGATACCACATAGAGGTATCAAAGGAAATTATTTTTCACAACAATGCTTATTGCTTTAATCCATATTTATGACTATTGTGACTATAGTCCACTCATTAGTATTGTTGTGGAATCACTGGCAAAGAGATCTCAGTGTCCTTCTATCATTTTTTTTTTCTTTCGAAAAAGAATTATTGCTCCAAAAACTCCTCTTTATACCCCCACACAAGTATTCCATGTGTCCATGAAACAGCTACTTATCCGACATATTACAAGAAATTGGCATTCAGAGAAAATCAGAAATAGAGATTTCAATTACTACATAAAGGATTTCTTTTTTCCAGCATGTACAGAGGGTCAGACCTGAGGATATCTCTTTGTGGGAGCAACTGGGATCAGCATTCAGGCATGGACAGATTGGAGCAAAATGTGAAATGGTTAAAATATTAGAGAGTGATTAATGAAACTGAGACCAAAGGAAGAAAAAAAGATTTTGCCAAATTGATTTGAATTCCTCGAGAAGGAAAATGAGTCACAATCTGGAAAGACTGTAGAATTAGGGAGGTATCAAGAGCTGGGCATTGTACTCAAAGGTGCTTTGGGATCCAAACCACAGCTAATCACTCACAGTATTAAAAAGTAAAAGTAGGGAGTCTACCATGCAAAACAGGATATGCAGTGTTATCCAGAGCAAGGACTCTAGTGATCTGCTGATCTTTAACCACTGGGGGAAAAAAACATGATTATGGTAACCTAGCTTCAGAGTGGGTCTAAACTAGCCAGGTTATGTTGTTGTTGTTTTTAATACACTATACTATTTTAAATTGTACATTCTTCTTGAATTTGCTAACTCTGCATTCTTTTTTTCTCCTTCTTTCTCCTTTTCTTCTTTGTCCTCAGCCCTCATAAAAATAGCCTATTTCATACTCTTTATTCCACAAATCTATCCTAAATACGTGAGCATTGATTATTTAGAGAACTGATTCAGCTGGCTGTATATGAAAGATGACCACCCTCTTCAAATTTCCTTAAGGGCGACATTTAGTGCCCTGAAAAACAGTAGATTGTTCAATATTTTGATAAAGGAATGAGTTAATATAAGGAAGACAAACCATTCTAACAAATCTCTTTGAGAACCAATACCAACACCTCTAAGATAAAGTAACTCCCTCCCTGGCACCAGGAGTAATGTGGTTAATATTGAAAACTCCTATAAAATTATAAACCAATGCACACACAGTGACAGAAACAAGATTTCTTCTAGGATGTCAGCACGAGGAAAACTTTCAACTGCAATGAAATTGGGTTGGCATCTAGGTAAAGAAAGAATGCCTAATGGAAATTTTTCAAGCAAACTAGGCTAGAGCTCAAGAAAGATGGCAAAAATCAATGTTCTCTGTTTCATGGTTTCCATTTCCACAAGCGCTAAGGCAGGGATCTCAAAATTTTCTCATTTTTTAGCTCTGGTTAAGATCTTCAGGATTGTTTGCTTCTGCCATTCTACCATGTATTACAGAATTTCACCAGAACATTCTGGCCAAACTGCCATCCAAAGAACTGAACTTACTTGTTCAATGTTCAATATGGTTGAATGATAATAGCTAAATGATAGTGAGGGATAAAGCCTTTTCACTTCTTATCCAAATTTTCTTCTGCAGGTGTCAGAATCTGGAGCAAGAAAACAGAATACCAACCTCTATGGCATCCATCAATACTTCAGATTTGAACCCCATTACTGTAATCTTGATTGGAATTCCTGGACTAGAACATGTGCAGTTTTGGATTGGGTTTCCTTTCTTTGCTGTGTGCCTAGTGGCTCTTTTGGGAAATATCATTTTACTGATCATCATTCCTACAGAACGCAGCCTGCATCAGCCCATGTACATCTTCCTGTCCGTGCTGGCAGCTACCGACGTAGGACTCTGTGCAGCCATTGCTCCCAAGATGTTGGCCATCTTTTGGTTCAGATCTTGCTCCATGGCCTTTGACACCTGCCTAGCTCAGCTGTTCTTCATTCATGCCTTGCAGTGCATGGAGTCTGGCATTCTGCTGGCCATGGCTTTTGACCGCTACATTGCCATCTGTGATCCACTGAGACACACATCCATCCTCACGCCTTCCATCTTGGGTCACATGATGGTAGTGGTGGCAATCCGAGCTATAGTGCTGGTTGGTCTGTTACCCATTCTAATCAAAAGACTACACCTTTTCCGTTCCACTGTGATTGCCCACTCTTACTGTGAGCACATGGCTGTGGTCAAGCTAGCTGCGGAAGACATCCGAATCAATAAAATATGTGGTCTCTTTGTGGGTTTTACCATACTGGGCTTTGACATGATCTTTATCCTCATTTCCTATATCCTTATTTTTCGGGCTGTTTTTCGCCTACAACAAAAGGAGGCACGGCTCAAAGCGTTTAATACATGTACGGCTCACATTTTTGTTTTTCTCGAGTTTTATATTCTTGCCTTCTTCTCCTTCTTCAGCCACCGTTTTGGACACGTTGCTCCCCCCACCCACATTCTTCTGTCTACCATCTATCTCCTTGTGCCACCTGCACTCAATCCTGTTGTCTATGGTGTAAAAAACAAAGTAATTCGTAAGCGCGTGGCGCAGATTTTTCTTCTCTGAGTCTTATATCCCAACAGTGGTGTAGCAAATGTTTGTGGTCACGTAGAGAATACTTTCATTTCTTAGAGATGGAGAGAGTTTGGAATCCGTGTGTTCATTGTTGGGAATTCACATGCTCTATCTTAAAGCTCTTAGTTTCACAGTCAGGTTGACATAAAAGGTATCCAGATTAACAATAATACTTGTTCTCTATCTGTAATGCATTTGACTTCTAATCTAATCTTTATCATTTCCTTCCTTTTACTTTCTTTTTGTTTAATTTGCAGTTCTTTTTACTTCTTCATAGGGAAGCTTTGATTATTGAAAATTTTCAAACTTTCCCTTTTGGAATATATACATTTTCAAGTACGGATTTATTTTTAACCATTGCTTTTTTGGTATACCACACATTTTGATATTCTGTGTTTTCATTTATTCAATTTAAAATAAGACTAATAGTCAGTGTGTTTCTGGGTTACCTATAAAATACTGAGATAAAGTCATACATAAATGGCCCACTGATTTTTGAAGATGATGTCTAAGTAATGTAATAAAAATTAGAACTTCTTCCTGAAATGGAGAGCTGGAACAACTAAATAATTGCATGAGAAAATGAACTTTGACTTTGACGACTACCTCATGTTCCACAGCAAAATTAACTCAAGATGAATCATAGACCTAAGCATTAAAGAAAAAACTATAAAACTCAGTTCTGTAAACCAGACCTCATTAGAGAAGGAACAGCCTTGGATCGCTGAAAAGTGACTGTGATATTGCTTCAGTGGAACTTGCAGAAATCCATCTTCTAGAGTGCTAGGAAAAGCTGTTGATGGGTTTCTGAAGAAACTACTGGCCATTGAGTGCTGCCTGCTTTATTTACTGCAGCATTTGCCTGGAAAAGAACATGGAGCAAGAGCTGCAGGAGCCTACCAGAGACAAGAGATGGCACACAAACTACCTTGAGTCTGTGGACTGACCACATAGGAACCAGGGAGCAAAACCCTCCCCTCTTGCAATGCCTTACCAGTACCCTCCACTGACAAAGTTCAGCATTGCACCAGCTTGGAAAGAAAAAGTACTCAGAGGGCCAAGGTACATTTTCACCAAGAAGGTGAAAAGTGAACTTGGAGCTGAGAGGCAATCAACTTTTAACCAACACAACCTGCATGGCAAACAATAAAGTTGTGGGTACATGTACTGGGAACGCAATATGCAAGCAGGGCCAGTCTGCCATTTCTCTTCAGTGAGTCTTAGTGCTTGCAGCCTTCCTCACCTATAGAGCTGACAATCGAATATTCTCTTTGACATCTGTTAAAGAAAAGAACAATACCAGAGGACAGGATGAGCAAACAGAAGTTCATCTTATTCTGATACTGTTGTCCGTAATAGGGTATGAAAGCTCAGGCCAAGTGTAAATACTCAGCTCTTCTGAAATCAAAGCTGAAGGTATTTTAAGAACTGGGGTGCAAGGGGCTATGGGCCAGCTATGTTTTCTAATTTGCTGTCCACTATGAAAATGAAATGTGGACTGCTGTGAGTGATACTTCTATTTTGCTTATGACTGGATTTTATTTTTTTAATGAAGGTTGCATGTAGAACTTTTAAAAGTTATTTTTCTGCATATATCAATATGAATTTTTTTTTCCTGGTTAAATCTCTTAGTGTGTTGGGTTCCTATTAAAATATGCAGAGCAAGTCCTTCTTGCCACCTTATTTACTAACTACCTGCACCAAACATTCATTTTCTCTGGACATTTGCGGTCACAATGTAGTAGATTGTATTATCATTTCCTAATATTCAACTTTCCTAATAATGTCATCCTTATCAGTCTTCCCCCTATGTGAGCATTATTGTTCCATATTAATCACATCAGTATCCATCATATGACTTCCATTTTCCAAGGAGATGTAAATGGAGAGACTTATGTCACTTGTGAACTAATGATTTAAAATCCATCATTTACTTTCACACTGTCTCTTTCTCCAGTGACACAACAGAAGTGGCTCACAAAGGGGCTCCATCTTCAGCCTAAGCCCCAGATCAAAGTGGCAAAATGGACATATAAGTGAGAAATACACCTTTGTTGTTATGAGTTCTTGAAGTTTAGGGAATTTATATTACTAGAATATTATTTTTTCCGTGTTGATTGATACAGATTATAAATGGCTCCCTGTCTCAGCATTTTCCATTTAGGCCAATTACCAAAGGAATAGTCAGGCATCTTACTTAAGCACAGTTCAAAACATTGACATTCCTTTACTAGAAAACCAACCTACATCCCCAGATTTCTCTCTCTCTCTCCCTTTTTATAGTGAAAGCCTAGGTCTTACAGTTGCTACAAGACATATATTCTCTGCACCACTCTTATCTCTCAGAAATTATCTTTTATAAGTGAATCCCCCTTGCTTATTCCTTTCTAGTTATCCAAGCCTCCTTACAGCTGCTCAAACACACATAGCATGTTCGACCTCAATGTCTTTGCATTTTCTCTCTCTCTCTTTTTTTTTAAAGATTTAACCTATTTATTTGACAGAGAGAGATCACAAGTAGGCGGGGGGCGGGGGAAGCAGGCCCCCCGCTGAGCAGAGAGCCCAATGTGGGGCTAGATCCCAGAACCCTGAGATCATGACCTGAGCCGAAGGCAGAGGCTTTAACCCACTGAGCCACCCAGGTGCCCCTGCATTTTCTCTTTTTCTTGACTGCAACCCCCTCCTCTTCCCCAATATCAACGAGGCCCATACTTACCCTACACTGGAACACACTATTGCAACCCACCTGCTCTCTAATCCCTGTGTATATCCTTACATACACGTGTATACACACACAAACACATTCACGAAGAGAGAGATTGAGATGAATTGTTCCTACAGTTTTAACTGTCATCCCTGGGGGAACCTAACATACATTTTTAAAATTAATCCACTTACAAAGGAATGATGAAACAATTAAAAAGTGAAGCATTTGACAATGTTGGCATAAAATGAACATGGTAAATAATTTCAAAGTTAGGTGTTAGTCATGTAAAAAATTATGAACATGTTAATTCCACAGAAACAAGGAAGTACTTGCTCAGCTTGTTAATTATAAACATGGGTGCCCTCAACAAAGTGAGGGAGAATATTTAATAGAGAGGATACTGTGATGAAAAAAAGAGCAACTGGGCAATGAAAGCTTTGCTTTGGGGAAAGACAAGAGATAGTTCTCTGGAGTTCTTTTAGTTTCTAAAAGGTTAATTTTTTTTTCAATAAGACTTGACCATGCTTGCTTGTTTAAAGAAGGAACAAATAGAGAGGCAATACTTGAAGATACAGAAGAAAAGGCAGTTGATGGGGAACTGACCATGAACTAATTCATAAAGAGAAAACCCTGAGAAAGAATATTAAAGAAGAAAAATATCATGGGGACAAAATAAGGATGATATTTGCGGAAGAGATTTTAAAAGGTGAGTAGAAAGGAAAATAAATGCAATACACTTGAAAGCCAAATTTGTCGAGAAACTGATTGACCAAAGGTCTGGTAGGGGGAAAAATGAAAAACTAAGGAAGCGAAAAATAAGGGAATATTTTATCCATCTCTTTTACCTACAGTGAATATTGAGCATGTAGAATTAATATTTTTTTCTGAGGCATACAGTCATAGATTGCTTACACAATCCCAGAAGTCCAATTATAGAATCAACAAGTGAGACATCGTCACCTAGTGGTTGGAGTTAGGGAGTTGACACATTCGACTCCACATCAAGTCGAACACCTTCTAAAATAGTTCTTTTGTTTACATTTTTCCAGCTTTCTATAACCTGCAAATAAACTTGTAAGTACAATATGATGTACAACATCATGATTTGATTTGATATATGTATACGTTGTGAAAGGATTTTGCCCATGAAATTAATGCACACCCATCAACTCACATATTTACCTTCTTATTGTTAACATTGAAATTCTGCTCTCAGCAAATTCTATTTACACGATACAGTGTTACATCAACTTACATGTAATAAACACCACATTATCAAACATTCAGGCTGCATGGAAGGAAGACGATTCTTTTCTTGACAAGGAAGCACGCTTCACATAGGAATTTTATTTCCTATTTTTAAGAAAAAGAGGGAAGATCTCTCCTTGACAGGGATAGCACACTCCACTTGCAGCCAACGAGAAACTCACAAATTTGGACTCTTGTACTCCCCATGAACTTTTGTTCAAAACAACCCCCTCATCTTCTCCTAAAAATTAATAATAGCTGAACTTTCCTTTGCTTCTTCGAACTTGTTTGCCATAGTTTGCTCATCCTGATTTGTAATTCCTTGGCTATTCCTGAATAAACTCATTTTGCTGGTAACGTAACTGGCTATTTTATGTCTAAGTTGACAGAGTAAAGAAGAGGTAACTAAGTTTTCCAACAGGATTTTGCATGGTATGAGTTTCAGCTGTAGTAACATTGTATTTATAAAGATAAGCATCTTCCGTTCCCTTAAGCCACAAGTCTAGCCACAGGCCAGAAAGTGAACTAAAGTTCTCTCTTCCCTTTTCAGTCTACAAATTTTCCATTTCTTAGATTTTTTTTTTTTAAGATTTTATTTATTTATTTGAGAGAGAGAGCGCATGAGTGGGGTACTGGGGAAGGGACAGAGGGACAAGCAGACTCCCCACTGAGTGCAGAGCCCCACATGGGTCTGGATCCCAGGACCCCGAGACGAGATCATGACCTCCGCCGAAGGCACACACCCAACCAACTGAACCACCCAGGCGCCCCCCATTTCTTAGATTTTCCCTCACATTCCTAATGATCTCAGATTTACCATGATCTGAATGTGACCCATAATTAGAGATTTCCTGGTTCTCATTCCTTGAAAATAACTTCTTGGGCAGTTAACAGTGCTTTCTGGCTTTGTGTTCAGGCAAGGGATACCTTTCTGCTCCAAAACAGAGCTGAGTTTCAGACATGTAATCAACTCTCTAGGGGCAGGTCTGAAAATTGTCCTGGGATCACCTCAGATTCAAAGGCCAAGAAAAGAAACAGCTAAAGACAGATGATAAAAGCCACTTAGCAAATCCAAAGCCTGGCAGAAAAAAAACCTGTTCCATCTGTTGATCTTACATTTTAGCCAGCTGTCTGTTTCTCTGGGTGAGTTACTCCTCCATGAATTGGAACCTGGGAATAGCTCAGTGTTTCTAATTGTAGCAAATGTTAAGAGGTAACAGAAAGGACAGTGAATTAGATGATCTCAATCTGGCGTATCTCAGTAACAAATTTTTCTTTGGCACTTCGGGTCATTTTCTCTGACCCAAGTGTACTTGTCAATAATATGAGGCATGGATGCAGTTCATTTAGAGATGGAAGCAATGCAAAGATGATCTAGTAGCATGTTCTTAATCACATGTGATTTATGAATTGACATCCCAGTTAATTAGCAGGGCAAGAAAAATAAAGTTTTCAGTCTTCTCCTCCAATTTGACTACAAAGTAGTTCTAACATTGCTTGGTTTATCAAAAATAAGAAGATAGTCTGTTTTGGAAAAGGGTGTGCGTGTGTATGTATGTATGTGTGTGTTTGCAGTTTGAGCAGGAGAGCTTGTAAGATGTGGAGAGGAGGTCAAAGATGGGAACATTTTATTTACTGCTTGTAGCACTTTTGCTATCTGGATTTGTTACCCTGTAACTACAGCTTATATCCCATCCCCAGAAATAGGGTCTTCTCTTTATCTGGGGCATCAAAATCTTGTATTTCTGTCTTTTCTTTCTTCTACTTTATCCTGCTTCATTTTAAGGTGCCTCCACATTCCTCTCTCCTTTTTTACTCAGAAACCAGGAGTGAACATACAAAAAACTACACACACACACACACACACATATATATGTATATGTATATATATGTATATACACACACATATATAAAACATATTATATATAACACTATATATAATGTTTTATAAATGCTTATAAAACATTACATATAATATGTACTCTATCATATACATTTCATTTTATTATTTATTTTTATTGTATTTATTTATTTATTTTGTGTTTTTATATTTTACTTAAATATTTGATATATTTGAGCATTATGTATTTATATAAAATATATAGTATATACAAATGTTTATATAAATATATTTGTAAATTATAAATTTATTAACATGACTATAAAACTTAACATAATATATTTTATTAATGTAATTTATTAATTATATTTTATATAAATATAAAATTTATTAATAAGAATTTGTTTTATATAGTATACATTTGTATTATATATGTACATAAAATTTATATATTATATTTGTGTTGTTTATATATGCATACAATTTATATAATACATTTGTATTATTTATATGTATATGCAATTTATATATTATATTTATGTATAATATATTTGTATTATATATGTATAGTATTTGTATTATTTATATTAGTATTTAATATATATTTAATATATTGCTATTTACATATTTATAATATATATTTGTGCTTATAATGTATATATTATGTACTTCTATATAATATATATTATATACTTCTATACTATATTTACATATAGTATATTTGTATTTATAATAATATATCTTAATTTATTTAGAAATATATATTATAAATACATAAACAATACAAATATATATTTGTGTTACAATAAAACATAATACAAATATATATTACATATATATGTATTACAATATATGAATACATCTTACAAATATATAAATACTTATAAATATTAATTAATATACATTGACATATAATATATATGCTATACTATATGAAATTTTATCCTTACATTTTCAGACATTTCTAAACATATCTAGGATATATTGCCTTCTATAGATCCTTTAGATTCTGCCTTTGTCTACTCATGTCACCTTGATAAGATATATTCATGTTTATCAGCAATGATTCTAGGGAATCCACAACTTGCTCACCTAAACTCATTTATTTGGGCATCATAGGGAATTACTTTTCACAAAAATTCTTATTTTAATATATATCTCTTTATTGCCTTGGTCATAGTCAATTGATATACATAGCTACAGAAGGCCATATAATGAACTCCTACTCTCAATCAACTAGTGAAGTATTTTAGATTTTACTGCGTTAGGGACTTTTTAGTTATACCCACACATATATCCCTACTGATTGTGAACCAGTCTATTTTTTCCTATAATTTTACAAAGTAATCTTTCTAGTTTCTCTTCAAAGAGAAATATATAAAATCCTATTCAGTATTTCCTATTCAATAATTCAACTATGACAAAATCATAAGGAAAACAGAATGAATCTTTGGGATGACTTTAAGCTTGTAGAATGGTTAATGAAAAAGTAAAAAAAGAGTACATAAAGTTATCTTAAGGTTTACAGAATAAATTCTAAAGAAAGAGAGCAGGCAAATTATAAAAATTTCAGAAGTTTGGCGTTGGTGTGAAATGGACAGTGTAATCAAAAGTGACAAATTATTTTCTTGGTCAACTAACACCAGTAAAATGAACAAAAGCATCTAGGTTTAGGTCAAACTCCATTATGGACAGTAGAGTTGCTCACAACCAGTCCTGCCTTTTTGTATCTGAAACACATTAATTTCAAAATATTTAAGCTACACTGGTTTTCCAATAGATCTGTTTTTGTGTGTTACCTTCCTATCCTAATTTATGGTACTTCTTTATTCAATTGACTTCCTATTTATCTTCTCAACTTTCTGTCTCCTCTAAGATCTGTAAGGACTTACAACATCATCTACCCCACTCTGCTTACACATCCACTCTGAAAGCTAACTGTTCATAATTATCCCAGTGAGTCAAATATGCTCTGTTTTTATTGATAAAAAACAACTCTTCCACATCACTTCCAAGAACTGGATAATGGGTCTGCATATAGTCGACTCAACCAGAAATTGCTGAAAGAACAAAATCTCCTCACTCCCTTGTCTGAGAGTTAATGGTCTAGGATTTGTAGGGAGGTATTTTACTCTCTAAACCAGAGAAAATGAGAAGACTGGGAGAGGCTGCTGCTTTCCAGAGATTCTAAACTTTGAACACAATGGAGAGGGCTATGGGATTGAGAATCTATTCTACAACTTCAAGGGATTTCACTTAATCTGAAATGTGTTTGGAGTTTGGAGAGGAATATAGACAAAAAAGTTAATGTTGTCATCTGTAGCACCTTCTGAGGACATTTCAGAACCTAGCAAGATCATTGGCTCTTAGAATCATAAATTCCATTTCTACAACTTCCTCATGCACAAATACCCACATTGACTTTGGGAAAAGATATTCAAGAATCCTATCTGATACAGATTTAAATTGATTCCCAAAGATTCAAAGTTAGGTAGCCACATTTCTATCCATGTTTTTTATGTTATAGAAGAAATGATAATTCCCTTTTCATCCATAATTTTTCTCTAAATAGGTATCAAAATCAATGGTGAGAAAAGAACTTACAGACCTGATGGGATCTACAAATATGTCATATCTGAACCCACAAACAGTGACCCTGATTGGGATCCCTGGACTCGAGCATGTGCAGTTTTGGATCGGATTTCCTTTCCTTGGAGTGTGCCTGCTGGCTGTGCTGGGGAACATCTTCTTGTTAATCATCATCCTTACAGACCACCGTCTTCACCAACCCATGTACATCTTCCTAGCAGTTTTGGCAGCCACTGACCTAGGTCTTTGTGTAGCCATTGCTCCTAAGATGTTGGCCATCTTCTGGTTCGGCTCCTTTTCCATGGCTTTTGATGCTTGCCTCACTCAGCTCTTCTTCATTCATGCCTTGCAGGGCATGGAATCTGGTATTCTGTTGGCCATGGCCTTTGACCGCTACATTGCCATCTGTAATCCTTTGAGGCACACATCCATTCTTACACCTCTCTTTCTATTTCGAACGGTATTGATGGTGGCCATCCGGGCAACAGTGCTTGTTGGAATTTTACCCATTCTACTTAAACGCTTGCAACTTTTCCAGTCTGTGGTTATTGTTCATTCCTACTGTGAGCACATGGCAGTCGTCAAGCTGGCTGCAGAAGATGTCCATATTAATAGATCATATGGGCTCTTTGTGGCCTTTGCAATTCTAGGTTTTGATATGATCTTTGTCTTCATCTCCTACATTCTGATTTTTCAGGCTGTTTTTCATCTTCCCCAGAAGGAGGCAAGACTCAAAGCATTCAATACATGTACTGCCCATATTGCTGTCTTCCTGGAGTTTTATATCCTTGCCTTTTTTTCCTTCTTCAGTCACCGTTTTGGACATGTATCACCCTATGTTCATATCCTCTTGTCTACCATCTATCTGCTTGTGCCCCCTGCCCTTAACCCCATTATCTATGGTGTGAAGACCAAGGAGATCCACATGCGAGTTGTTCAGATTTGTATTCTGAAGCATGACACTGAACAGTGATCCAAAAATACTACAACACAGGAAAAATATATATTTACCCATTTAAGATGCAAACACCTTGTACTATGTCTATGTTGGTGAAAGTTTTACCTGATAAAGATCTCCTCTAAAGGATTTATATTCCTCAAAACTCCAAATATGATATAAACTTGAGTGAAAAGTGTGTGTGTGTGTGTGTGTATTTCTATCATCTCCTCCATATTTCTCTCCCTTTTTTCTTTTATCTTCTCTTAGTGCCTTCCTTCCATCATTCTTCCTTGTCTTTTTCATCCTTCCTTGTTTACACATCTATTGTATCATTCTGCAATACCAAGAGGCAGTTTAACCTATGATGTGTAACAGTGACAAAGACATAATCCATCATTTCAAAAGCTCACAGCATAGTGATGACATAAAAGCACTGAGCAAATATAATTTAATGTTATTTAGACCATGGTAAGAGAATAGAAAAGATTTATTGTCACATGTAAGAAGCAACTAATTTAGATTTTAGAAGAAATCAGAGAAGACCTTATACAGGAAGTCATGGCAAATATGAAGTTTGAATAATGCATTTTACTTCAGATGGTGACATGTTATGAACCAAGATTTCAAGTTTTTAAAACACTATCATTACAACTTGTGTAGATGTGGAGAAGTATATGCAGGTGTGTGTGACTCTAACCTCCTTGAGCACATGATTCAGGAAAAAGCAGACTCCTCTGTGCTTTCATCAGAGATCAAAATATATAAACCATTCTGAGGTAGGGAATAATATATTAATATATCAGTATCTGATATATGGTTTTATTTAATTGCACAAATATAGTCCTTTTGTTGGGTAAATGAAAAATTCAACTTTTCAGAATTCTCAATGACTACCTAGCATTGCTTGTGATAGCCTTGGAAAGTGTTCATTCTCTGTATTGTGTGGCAACTCATTATGAACTTACTTTTTTTTTCCCTAAAAGGTCATTAGGAGATATTCTGGAAAGTTTTGAGATTCAATCCATCAATTTGAGCAAGTTTTTTGATTAGGAAGATAACAGCTTCTTTTCTCCCATCTTTCTTATCCTTACTGCTCAGAATGTCTTATAAGCTAGTGAAGAAAATCCAAAGACTTTAGGTTGAGCCATATCTCCTTTAGTTCCCTTTTCATACCAGATCTTCTTGTCCAGTGTCTCTGTGGCTTGAAAGCATATATACCACCATCATGATCACTACATGGACGCCAATAATTTTAACTCATTTCATTTGTCTGTGGTGTATCTACCTCTCTTGATGGTCAAGCTAATAGATACACCACCACAGTGGTGTATTTACCTCTCCTGATGGTCAAGCTAATGACTTATACTATTACTTATAGTAGGAAGAGAAGATTAAAGTTTATCCTCTGATGGTCTCAATCTATAAACAGGTGAATGTGACAAAAAAGTGTCTATCAAGGGTTCCCCCAAAAGCATACCAAAGCAATAATTTTAGCATATGTGGTATATTTGTGAATTGATTCAAGAAAAAATTTTGTAGGGACTGAGCATGTAAGACAAGAAAGGGAAGAAAGCCAGTAATGTGTGTATGACTGAGCAGATCACAGATACGAATTACCAGATCTTTTTCCTGTTGGATGTATTGGAAAAAGGTAAAGATCACACTTGAAACTGTCCCTTAGAGGGGCTTGAAACAGCATATTTATCTAGCAATCTCCAACTCTTATTAGATGGTAATTCCTGAAGTATCACCTTCCCAACACTTCTCACATGTACCAGTCATGGACAGAGCATTCTCCCCAGGTCAAAGGAAGGGCTCAAACAAAGAGTCATAGGAATCCATTGGAATGAACAGAGACTATCTATAGGCAATTTATGGAACAGGTTGAAGGTATATGGGCAGTCTTTTTAAGTGTAGCTAAAAAATGTTTTATTGGGCAAGCATGCAAAAAGTAAATAAACCACAGAAGACCTAAGTTCCTTCAACAGGGTATGTAACACTGTTGGATGCTTCATAGATTGTACTCCAGAGGGAGAATAACCATGAAATTGACTCGTAGGAGAATTAACACATTGGCATAAGGTACCAGGCAGTCTGACATCTATGAAAAGAGTTCAAAATTGAATTATCAACTGCTTAGAAGAGCAACTGGAAACACCAGCTTTCTAATATGTGGAGACTTTCCCCATTATCTGAGCCAATGAGAAGTTGAATTTGGTTAATATAGGCTTTTGTACCGGAAGGGATGAGGCATCCTTAGTTTCCCAGGCAGACAACATAGTGCTCACTAGATGATATTTATTTATTTATTTATCTATTTATTTATATAATCTTGCCTGTCCTCACCAGAAATACTGAGACATATTGGATTAAATTCTTATCCTAAAGTAATTTTTATAATATGATTCTTTATATATTTTGTGGGACTAGAATTCCATCTAGAGCCTTTAAAAAGAAAGTTATAAAAAAGATAGACCAAAAGAATGAGATTTCCAAATAAGATAAAGTAGCTGTGTTCAAACAAAAATATGGAATATAATAGTGAAGAAAACTTTAAATCTTCCTGCCACTATCTGATCAAGGTCCAAAACAAGTATGAAAGCTCTGCATCTATTTATTCACTTACTCATCCATTCATTTTGGGTTTTTTTTTAAAGATTTTATTTATTTATTTATTTGACACAGAGAGAGAGAGATCACAAGTAGGCAGAGAGGCAGGCAGAGGGAGAGGGGGAAGCAGGCTCCCCGCCGAGCAGAGACCCCGATGTGGGGCTCGATGCCAGGACCCTGAGATCAGGACCTGAGCTGAAGGCAGAGGCTCTAACCCACTGAGCCACCCAGATGCCCCATCATTCATTTTGTTCCAACTCAGTATCTGTATTGTGCACACAGTATGAAAGGTAGTCCCTGCCCTTAAGAAATTCTAACAAGGAAAACAGTAGTATAAAAAAGATTAAAAACATGGATATTGTAATCAGACAGATCTAGGACTGACTTTTGATTCAACTGTCTATTAGCTGTGTGTTATAAAAAAACTAAAATATTTAAATTGAGCATAGTTGTCCTCATCTTTATAATTGGGATAATAACAATTGTCTAAAATGACTATTGTATGAAAATAACAATTTAAAATGTGTTTTAAGCATAGCATATAATGATAGGGTGCTTAAAAGATAGTTATTATTATTTTTTAAAATTGTTAACAATAATAATGAGGACAGGCACTAAAAATCCAATATAAAATACAACGGAGTAATTGCTATGATAACTACCTGAAATAAGAAAAATTAGAGGGAGTAGAGAAATATTGGTTGTGTATTTTTTGTTACTTCCATTGCAAAATTTTAATGTTTTAAAGAAAATCTTGTTATATTAAAATTTATATTCTCTTTCTAGTCCTATGATATACAGCTTCTTGTTCTGAATTAAAATAAGAATATTTTTAAGAATATCTATTTTTAAAATAATACAAATTTATTTATTTACTTATTTATTTATTTTCTAAGAAAACAATTAACAAAACTAAAAGGCAGTACAAGAAGTGGGAGAAGATATTTGCAAACAACATATCTGATAAAAGGTACTATCCAAAATCTATAAGAACTCACCAGACTCAACACCCAAAAACAAATAACCTAGTTAAGAAACGGGCAGAAGACATGAGTAGACAGTTTTCTAAAGAGGACATCCAGGTGGTTAACAGACACGAAAAGATGCTCGACATCACTCCTCATCGGGGAAATACAAATCAAAACCACGATGACTTATTTCGCTTCGCATAATACCCTCTGGCCAATCAGAGAAAGACAATTATCATATGATCTCACTGATATGAGGAATTTGAGAAACAAGTCAGAGGATCATAAGGGAAGGGAGGGGAAAATGAAACAAGATGAAACCAGAGAGGAGCACAAACTATAAGAGACTCTTAATCTCAGGAAACAAACTGAGAGCTGCTAGGGGAAAAGGGGTCGGGATGGCGTGGCTGGGTGATGGACATTGGGGAGGGTATGTGCTATGGTGAGTGCTATGAATTGTGTAAGACTGATGAATCACAGACCTGTACACCTGAAACAAATAATACATTATATATTAATAAAAAAAAAACCCAAAACGCAATGAGATACCACCTCACACTTGTCAGAATGGCTAAAATTAACAACACAAGAAACAGCAGGTGTTGGTGAAGGTGCATGGGAAGGGGAACCCTCTTGCACTGTTGATGGGGATGCTGTAACCATTCTGGAGAACAGATTGGAGGTCCTGCAAAAAAGTTAAAAATAGAACTACTCTGTGATCCAGCAGTTTTAGTACTACATATTAACCAAAGGATATAAAAATACAGATTCATAGGGGTATATGCATCCTGTTTATAGCAGCATTATCAACAATAGCCAAACTATGGAGAGAGCCCAAATGTGTATTGACTGATGAATGGATAAAGAAGATATGCTATATATATATATATATATCTTGAGATCACGACCTGAGCCTAAGGCAGATACTTAACTGACTGAGCCACCCAAGCCCCCCTACTTTATTATTTCTAATTGAAAATAATTTTAGGGAAAACATGAAGTTACATTTTATAAAAATTCCAACCAATGTCCACGCCTTTATGTTCAATACCAATGCCCAAGTGAAATCAATTAGAGAGAAAATTCCTTTGTGTATTCTGACTCAAGCACCTTCTTCAAAACCAGAGCAGAATTAATCTAATTCTACATTTTATTTATTCATTTCCCAGCTTTGTGGAGATATAATTGACATATAACATTGTTTAAGAGGTACAGTGTATTGATACACTGTATATTGATGCACTCATATATTTCAAAATGATATCACCCTGGTGTTAACTAATGGGAGCATTATGTCACATAATTACCATTTCTTTTATGTTGTGAGAACACTTAAAATGTTCTCTCTTAACACCTTTCAAGTATGTAATACAATTGCTAACAATAACACCTTTCAAGTATATAATACAGTATTGCTAACTATAATCACTATAATATACATTAGACCCCCAGAACATACTCATATAATAACTAGAAGTTAATACTGTTTGCTCAACATCTCCCCTTTTCCTCTATCCTCTATCCTCCAGCCTCTGATAACCACCATTCTACTTCTGTTCCTATGAGTTTAGCTTTCTTAGATTCCACATACAAGTGATATCATACCTTATTTGTCTTTGTATGATTTATGTCACTTAACGTAATGCCCCTAATGGGCCAGGCATGGCCAGCAATCCCTGTACTGAAAGAGTACTCCAAACTTTGCTGTGAAAGACAGGAGAAAGCAAGGCAGTCAAAGCTCAGAGATGAAGACCCTTTGCTCTTCTTTGCTCCCACTTTTATTGGTCCTTCAGGATAATCACAAATCTTTATCACTGTTTCTTAAGCATGTGATGTGTGATAAGGGGTCTTACTGAAACTAGGAGGACCTGTTTATGGGAAAGAAACAAAAGCTAATCAGAGTGTTCTACCAGTGCTGAACATAGCCTAACAGAGAATGCACACATCTCTTAGATCATAGGGTGGCTGTTTGGGCTAAGAAAGCTTCTGGGAGGGGCGCCTGGGTGGCTCAGTTAAAACCACCTGCCTTCAGGTGGTTAATTCAGAGGTTAAAGCCTCTGCCTTCAACTCAGGTCATGATCTCAGGGTCCTGGGATCCAGCCCTGCCTGCATCGGGCTCTCTGCTCAGCAGGGAGCCTGCTTCCCCCTCTCTCTCTCTCTGCCTGCCTCTCTGCCTACTTGTGATCTCTCTCTCTCTCTCTCTGTCAAATAAATAAATAAAATATTAAAAAAAAGAAAGAAAGAAAGAAAGAAAGAAAGAAAGAAAGAAAGAAAGAAAGAAAGATAGAAAGAAAGAAAGAAAGAAAGAAAGAAAGCTTCAGGGAAGGCAGCTCCCCTCAGCATTTCAACAGCAGAGTGGTCACGCAGGCCTCGGCATTCCAAGGGCCATTCCCTTCTGCAAAACCCTGCATTGTCCTCAGCGGCCTCTGTGTTACATTTTAGCAAGCCAGGTATTATGGCTGATTTCATGCTCTGCATTAACCCAACACTAATGTCCATCCATGCTGTGGCAAACAACAAGATTTTTTTTTTTTAAGATTTTATTCATTTATTTGACAGAGAGGGGAGAGATCACAAGTAGGCAGAGAGGCAGGCAGAGATAGCAGGGAAGCAGGCTCCCTGCCGAGCAGAGAGCCCAATGCGGGGCTAGACCCCAGGACCCTGAGATCATGACCCGAGCCGAAAGCAGAGGCTTTAACCCACTAAGCCACTCAGGCGCCCCATTTTTTTTAAAACAAGATGTTTTTCTCATAGATAGATAATCTTCCATTGTGTGTGTGTATGTGTGTGTGTGTCCATTTACCCACTAACAGACACTTGAGACTCTTTCCATATCATGGCTATTGTGAATAATGCTGTAATAAACATGAGAGTAGAGATAGCTCTTTGAAATTCTATTGTCATTTCCTTTGACTATATACCCTGAAGTATGATTACTGGATTACATGGTGGTTCTATTTTTAATTTCTTGAGGAACTTCCATACTGTTTTCTATAGTGGCT
>JAQQSY010000154.1:0-35271 GCA_028646535.1 Procyon lotor
TGAACAAGAGTGGTGAGAGTGGGCATCCTTGTCGTGTTCCTGATCTCAAAGGGAAGGCTGTCAGCTTTTCCCCATTGAGAATGATATTTGCTGTGGGCTTTTCATAGATAGACTTGATGATGTTGAGGAATGTTCCTTCTATCCCTATACTTTGAAGAGTTTTAATCAGGAATGGATGCTGAATTTTGTCAAACGCTTTCTCTGCACCAATTGAGAGGACCATGTGGTTCTTCTCTCTTCTCTTAATCATTTGTTCTGTCACATGGTTTGATTTGCAAATGTTGAACCACCCTTCCATCCCAGGGATAAATCCCACTTGGTCATGGTGGATCATCTTTTGAATGTGCTGTTGGATCCTATTAGCTAGGATCTTGTTGAGAATCTTGGCATCCATATTGATCAAGGATATTGGTCTGAAATTCTCCTTTTTGATGGGGTCTTTGCCTGGTTTGGGGATCAGGGTAATGCTGGCTTCATAGAAAGAGTCTGGAAGTTTTCCTTCTGTTTCTATTTTTTGAAACATTTTCAGGAGAATAGGTATTATTTCTTCCTTGAAGGTTTGGTAGAATTCCCCAGGGAATCCGTCTGGTCCTGGACTCTTGTTTTTTTGGGAGGTTTTGGATCACTGCTTCAATATCATTACTAGATATTGGCCTAGTTAGGTTCTCAATTTCTTCCTGTTTCAATCTTGGAAGATTATAGGTTTCCAGGAATGCATCCATTTCTTCTAGGTTGTTTAACTTATTGGCGTCACATTGCCTGATTTCGAGCTTTACTACAAAGCGGTGATCACCAAGACAGCATGGTACTGGCACAAACACAGACACATAGACCAGTGGAACAGAATAGAGAGCCCAGATATGGACCCACAACTCTATGGTCAAATAATCTTTGACAAAACAGGAAAAAATATCCAGTAGAAAAAAGACAGTCTCTTCAATAAATGGTGCTGGGAAAATTGGACAGCTCTATGTAGAAGAATGAAACTTGACCATTCTCTTACACCATACATGAAGATAAACTCAAAATGCATAAAAGACCTCAATGTGAGGAAGGAATTTATCAAAATCCTAGAGGAGAACTTAGGCAGTAACCTCTTTGACATCAGCCACAGCAACTTCTTTCAGGACATGTCTCCAAAGATAAAGGAAACAAAAGCGAAACTGAACTTTTGGGACTTCATCAAGATAAAAAGGTTTTGCACAGCAAAGGAAACAGTCAACAAAACAAACAGGCAACCCACAGAACGGGACTAGTTTCAGAACTCTTTTAGTTTCACAAATGAAAATACAGACAAAGGCCTGATATCTAAGATCTATAAAGAACTCCTCAATCTCAACACTCACAAAACCGAAAATCACATCCAAAAAATGGGCAGAAGGGGCACCTGGGTGGCTCAGTCGTTGAGCGTCTGCCTTCTGCTCAGGTCATGATCCTAGGGTCCTGGGATCGAGCCCCGCATTGGGCTCCCTGCTCTGCAGGAAGCCTGCTTCTCCCGCTACCATTCCCTCTGCTTGTGTTCCCTCTCTCGCTGTGTTTCTCTCTGTCAAATAAATAAAATCTTAAAAAAAAAAATGGGCAGAAGACATGAACAGACACTTCTCCAAAGGAGACATACAAATGGCTGACAGACACATGAAAAAATGTTCATCATCTTTAGCCATCAGGGAGATTCAAATCAAAACCACGCTGAGATACCACCTTACACCAGTCAGAATGGCCAAAATCAACAGGACAGTAAACAACAAATGTTGGAGAGGGTGTGGAGAAAGGGGCACACCCTTACACTCTCGTTGGGATTGCAAGTTGGTGCAGCCACTTTGGAAAACAGTGTGAAGATTCCTCATGAAATTAAAAATATGACCCTATGACCCTGCCATTGCATGACTAGGTATGTACCCCATAGAAGCAGATGCAGTACAAAGAAGGGCCACATGTACCCCAATGTTCATAGCAGCAATGGCCACAATTGCCAAACTGTGGAAAGAACCAAGATGTCCTTCAACAAATGAATGGATAAAGAAGATATGGTCCATATATACAATGGAATATTATGCCTCCTTTAGAAAGGACGAATATCCAACTTTTGTATCAACATGGATGGGACTGGAAGAGATTATGCGGAGTGAAATAAGTCAAACAGAGAGAACCAATTACCTTATGGTCTCACTTACGTGCTGAGCATAAAGAAAAACATGGAGGGCAGTGTGAGTAGGAAGGGAAGGGTGAATGGGGGGAAATCAGAGGGGAAGATGATCCATGAGAGACTGTGGACTATGAGCAATGAACTGAGGGTTTAGGAGGGGTGAGGGTGGGGGGTTGGGCGAGGTGGTGGTGGGTATTGAAGAGGGCACGTATTGCATGGAGCACTGGGTGTGGTGCATGAACAATAAATCTTGTAACACTGAAAAAATAAAATAAACATATTTGGGGGAAAAATCTCCACATAAAATAGAAATAAAGGAAATCAGTGAAAAATGAAAAAAAGAAAAAAAAACATTTTGGTGTGAAAATATGCAAGGAACAATCCCAGTCTTTTGTTATGGGTTGAGACCTGATTTGTGACCCAGTATGTGATCTATTTTGGAGAATGTTCCATGTGAACTCAAGATGAATGGGTATTCTGTTGCTTTAGGATGAAATGCTCTGAATATATCTATGAAGTCCATCATGTCTAGTGTTTCATTCAAAGCCTTCGTTCTCTGTTGATCTTCTGCTTAGATGATCTGTCTATTGCAGTGTGGGGGGTGTTAAAGTCCACTACTATTATTGTATTATTATCAACATCTTTCTTTAGTTTTGTTATTATTTGGTTTATAAAATTGACTGCTTTCAAGTTTGGGGCATAAATATTTATAATTGTTAGACCTTTTAGTTGGAGAGCTCCCTTAATTATGATATAGAGTCCTTGTCTAAATCTTTCTTTAAAAAAAGGACTTTATTGAATCACTGGAAAAATAAAATTAAAAAAATTTAAAAAGGATTTATTCGTTCATTCATTCATTCATTCATTCATTTATTTAACAGAGAGAGTGAGAGCAAAGAGGGTGAGGGGCAGAGGGAGAGGGACAAGCAGATTTCCTGCTTAGCAGATAGCCTGATGTGGGGTTTGATCCCAGGAACCCAGGATCATGACTGGAGATGAAGGCAGATTCCCACCTGACTGAGCCACCCTTGTGCTCCCTTTCAACTCTTATTAAAGCCTTTTTAATTTGTCTGATAAAAAGATGGCTATCCCAGCTTTATTTTTTTTTAAAATTATTTATTTATTTATTTATTGGATAGAGGAGCAGAGAGGGAAAGAGAGGAAGAGGGAGAGAGAGATCACAAGTAGGCAGAGAGGCAGGCAGAGAGAGAGGGGGAAGCAGGCTCTCTGCTGAGCAGAGAGCACAATGCGGGGCTTGATCCCAGGAGCTTGAAATCATGATCTGAGCTGAAGGCAGAGGCTTTAACCCGCTGAGCCATCCAGGTGCCCCCCTCCCCAGCTTTCTTTTGATGTCCATTAGCATGATAAATGGTTTTCCACTGCCTCACCTTCAATCTGGAGGTGTCTCTGGGTCTAAAGTGAGTCTCTTATATGCAGTGTATCATTGAGTTTTATGGGTCTTATTTTTTATCCAATCTAATAAACTTTGTCCTTTTTTTACCTTACTTTTTTCATTGTTTTTTATTTTTTTCCCAAATATGTTTATTTTAGTTTTTCAGTGTTACAAGATTAATTGTTCGTGCACCCTACCCAGTGCTCCATGTAATATGTGCCCTCCTCAATACCCAACACCAGGCTTGCCCAACCCCCCACCTCCTCCCCTCCAAAACCTCAGTTTGCAACATTTAGACCATTTGCATTCAGAGTAATTATTGGAAAATATTAACTTAGTGCCACTGTAAAGTCCCTGTTTCTGTATATCGTCTCTGTTCCTTTCTGGTCTATGTCACCTTGGGCCGCTCTCTTCCTTAAAGGATCCCCTGGTTTAGTGATCACAAACTCTTTTAGTTTCTGTTTTTCCTTGAAGCTCTTTATCTCTCCTTCTCTTCTGCATGACCACCTGGTTCAATAAAGTATTTTTGCTTGTATATTTTTCTCATTTAGCATCCTGAATATATCATGCCCATCCTATCTGGCCTGCCAGGTATGTATGAGTCTGCTACAAGCCTTATATTTTTACGATTGCAAATTAAGGACCTCTGCTTTCAGGATTGTCTCTTCATCTCTGAAATTTGCAAGCTTCACTAATACATATTAAGGTGTTGATTTATTTTTATTGATTTTGAGAAGGAGTTCTCTGTGCCTCCTGTGTGAATGCCTATTTTCTTCCCCAGGTTAGGGAAGTTCTCAGCTATAATTTGTTTAAATAAACTTCCTGCTCCTCCTGGAATTGGCTCCTCATATCCTGAATGGAGGCTCACTAATTATAGACACTTATGGCCTTAATTCCATGGAGTCAAGGCAGGTGAGAGGTCTCTAAGGATGACATGTTTTTCAGGGAGACTGGACATAAGCAAATATAGAACTGGTGTTTGGAGAATTGTGAAGTTGACAAGGGAAGAACAAAGTGCTGCAAAAGTGCTGGGCCAAGATGACTAGATTATATATTTGTGAAGTAGATTCTTCATAAAATCATTATCTCAAGGCTTCTTGAAAACTCTGAGAGTGGTTAGTGTGAAGGGCTAAAAGAAAATTCCAGGATAGGAAGTGACGAGAAGTCAACTGGAGACTGTCCACCCATATCAGCGAATTGTTATTGCAGAGTTCTCACAGAGTGGGGAGGGCATTCAACATTGATCAACAGGGAGAGATGACAGATATGGATAGATGATGATAGATGATAGATAGATAGATGATAGATAGATAGATGATAGATAGATAGATAGATAGATAGATAGATAGATAGATAGATAGATAATAGATAGAAGACATGTAGGTAGATAGATCCATCACACATTAGACTTAAAGTCCCCAACAGATTGCCCTCATTGATCCACAACAGTGATCCTTCTGCCAACCCCAGCAAGCCAAAGAAGGAAGAGGGAGACCTAAGTATCAACATTAAAGAAGCAGGAGAAACAGTGAAAGGAAAGACTCTTGCCCTTTTCCCCATGGTGGGCCCCCAAACCCTGTAAGGCCTGAGCTAAGCAGAGGTAATCAGATAGGATTTGAATTAGATGGGTGATTTAAATTATGACTTTGATAAGGCTGGATCATAGCCTACTCAAAGCCAGTCTTGATTAGCTATGTGGATTAAACCTATACCTGAAGCTGACTAGACAGCTCTGCAATCAGCCTGATATCCATCAAGAGGTGGGCAAGAAGATTCCAGGTATGAAGGTGGTCCTAGCTTAAAGTAAAGCTGATTTTTGTTTGTATGCAATCAAGTTTCACCCAATCACTATGTGGGTTAGATAAATGGTAATATAAGAGATTTCACACGGCAGAACAAACATAATTGCAAATTGTACAGACAATAGTCCAAAGGGGCTTACAGAGGCTGAAGTGGATGTGGATCGAATCTATGGAAGGTAAGAATAATAACAATGAGCTTCAGATGAGTCTTTATAGAATGAACTAAGTTTCAATAGGAAATACAAAGCTGGCAAACTAAGTTCCAGTGGAACAATAACTTGAATAAGAATGTGGAGATGAGGGCACGTATTGCATGGAGCACTGGGTGTGGTGCATGAACAATAAATTTTGTAACACTGAAAAAATAAAATAAACATATTTGGGGGGAAAAAAGAATGTGGAGGTGGGAATTCTTCAGTTAACTATTGTAACCAGAGAGATTAGTGGGTAGTAAAGTAAAAAAGGAAGCTGGCTCTTTCCACAGTTTGGCAATTGTGGCCATTGCTGCTATGAACATTGGGGTACATGTAGCCCTTCTTTGTAATGCATCTGCTTCTTTGGGGGTAAATACCCAGTAGTGCAATCACAGGGTGATAGAGTAGCTCTATTTTTAATTTCTTGAGGAATCTCCACACTGTTTTTCAAAGTGGCTGCATCAACTTGCCTTCCCACCAACAGTGGAAGAGGATTTCCCTTTCTCCACACCCTCTCCAACATTTGTTGTTTACTGTCCTGTTGATTGAGGAAAGAACCAAGATGCCCTTCAACAGATGAATGGATAAAGAAGATATGGTACATATATACAATGGAATATTATGTCTCCATTAGAAAGGACGAATATTCAACTTTTGTATCAACATGGATGGGACTGGAAGAGATTATGCAGAGTGAAATAAGTCAAGCAGAGAGAGCAAATTACCTTATGGTCTCACTTACGTGCTGAGCATAAGGAAGAACATGGAGGACATTGTAAGAGGGAAGGGAAGGGTGAATGGGGGGAAATCACAGGGGAAGATGAACTATGAGAGACTGGACTCTAAGCAACAAACTGAGGGTTTAGGAGGGGTGGGGTGTGGGGGGTTGGGCGAGCCTGGTGGTGGGTATGGAGGAGGGCACATACTGCATGGAGCACTGGGTGTGTCGCATGAACAATGAATCTTATAACGCTGAAAAAATAAAATAAACATATTTGGGGGGGGGAAAGGAAGCTGGAACAGAAGAGTGTGAGATAGCTATTAGGAGTGTCTTCAAAAGCCAGGTTGGTATCCCTGGAACATTTGGCAGAAGGCCTATTTTTTCTGGGTGCCTCTGTCTCCATCTCCCTGTGTCTAACATTTCCCATCAATCTCCCTTCTCTTAGCCCTCTGATCCAATTTCTCCTCTCTGTGCATCAGTCTCCAACTGAAGCGCCAAGAGCTTTGCATGGCAGGTAAAACATTTTTTTTTTTTTTTACTATTGTGAAAATCAAATGAGAACCAGTCAAATAAAACTAAAGACTCAAAACATGAATTAGCTATTTGGCTGATTGCTTTCCAATTGGGATTTTGAAAATTGACCTGCTTCCACGATAATAAGGCCAAAGCCAGAACAACTGTAAAATTATCATCCAACCTGGGATACTCTTATAATGAGAGAGTGCTGTCCATGATACACTGGGGAATACAAGTATGGGGACGCCTGGGTGGCTCAGTTGGTTGAGTATCTGCCTTTGACTCAGGTCATGATGCCAGGACCTCGCATTGGGCTCCCTGCTCGGTGGGGAGCTTGCTTATCCCTCTGCCTGCTGGTCCATTGCTTGTGTGTGCTCTGATCTCTCTCTAGCTGACAAATAAATAAATGAAATATTAAAAAAAAAAAGACAAGCATAATATCTGTAGACCAGAGAGCTATCCACAGCAAACTGTGGCAAATAATACATTTTATGTTAATAAAAAAAGGGCATTGATTTAGGGAAACATCTGACAGTTTTGAGATGACAACCAGCTCTCTGCCACCATCTGACTCTTCTGAATGTGGGTATTCTTCTTTCCCTCACACTGGGTTGTAATACCCATAAGGCTAGATTGCGTTAAGTCTCCACCCTTCATTCAAATACAATGTCTCACCTAGTGTGCTCTGTATAATAGATATAGGGTGACTTCATGGGACAGGTAAAGAACACGTGTGGATTGCGTGGTACAGGGACAGACTACTGGGATAGCCACAGATGGAGACCTTGTTAGGGTCCTTAGAGTCCCTGGGGAAGGAGGAATGTGTCTGCAGTTGGAGGAAGAGCACCTAGAGAGGCTTCCCTCTCTTGACCAGGTTTCCTCACACTATCCCAACTGGCCCTTCTCTGTTCCTATTACCAAGCTCCTTGTTTGGGTTTCTTTAATTGTAAGCTTGGGAACTGTATTCCAGAGCTGGAGTTTGTGGGCTCCCGTGGGAGCCATCAGCTTCACTCTCCTTGCTCAGGTTCAGTGTTAAGTACCTGCATGGGCAGTTGGAGACAGCTGCAATCTGGGTTACAGGCAGCTTGTTGAAGGTGTGTGGCTATCTGTGGGTGGGCTGGGATGCACAGGTGCTGGTTCTGTGCCTACCACCATCTCCCTGACTAAGTCTTCTTTCTTTCTTTCCACTTTTGCTGAGAAGAGGCTGTTGTCTGTTTGGGTCTTACTGTCTGAGCAAGAGAGCCATAGGAGCGCTGAGGGTAACAAGGGCTTTTATAGCCTGGTTGAGAGGTGAGTGAGGGGCTGAAGAGGGACAGAGCTGGAAGGTTCCTCCTTCTCTCCTCTGATCCAGTAAGTGCAAACTCAAAGAAGGGCAATGAAATTATTTTGGTGTTAGAAACTCCTCCACAGGCTATCTGCTGAATTTTTTTTCTTCCAGGGATTCCACTCAAAGGTGAGTGAGGGTCTTTTCCCTATCACCCCCTTACTTCTTCCTTGCACTTTCTATTGCTGATTGCAGGTCATTTCTCCACTTCCATTTGTTTATCAGCACTTCATTTTCCTCTTATTGTCTGCCTCCTTCAGTGTTGTTTTTTTGTGTTTTTTTTTTTTTTTTTTGGCTTTTTTTGGGGGGGGGTTTGAGCATATTCTTTCTAGTGTTATGTCTTTCTCCGATCCTTCTTCTAGTCCTCTTCTTTTGCTCTATTTCTCTATCCGTCTGTCTGGATTAGGGGACTCCGTGATGGGCTCCTGGGTTAAGGAGTGATCTAAAGCAGAAAAGCAAAGGAGGGGTGGAAAGAAATGTAGGCCAAGGAGAAGCAGAAGAGCTGATATAGAGTTAAATTGTAGTGTAGAGACAAAGTGTCTCCTTTTATGGTGTCATTTTGAGGGACAAAATGAAGCCACGAACTAAACACCCATGAAATAAATGAAGTTAGCAGGAACTGAACATGTGGGATGCTAGGATTGTCTCTCGAGATGTTTGCATATAACAGTTAATCATTCAACAATAATTACTGAGAATATAATATATGCCAGTACTGTTCTAGGATCTGGGGATGCCCCCATGAACAAACGTGGCATCAGGAATATAGGTTCTAGCTGGGAAAGCAGAAAACAAATCCATGCAAATTAAATGTAGAATGCCTGATGGTGTTGAGTGTTCTGAGAAGCACAAGGGCAGGGAAGAAGTGGAGAGGGAAGAAGGACTTCAACTCCAAATAGGTGTTGAGTAAGGCCTGGAGGAGTAAGTGAGGGAACAGTGTTGAGTATATCTCGGAAGAGCCTTCCATGAGGAAGTTAGAGCATGTACCAATTCCTCCCGAAATGCAGGAACACCGGTGACACCAAAGTAGAGGAAATTCCACGGAAAGCAAAAGAAAAAGAGGTCTGGGTG
Source organism: Procyon lotor (assembly GCA_028646535.1). Lineage (NCBI taxonomy): Eukaryota > Metazoa > Chordata > Mammalia > Carnivora > Procyonidae > Procyon > Procyon lotor. Next base: position 9,168 of record JAQQSY010000154.1, read on the forward strand.
ATGATGGAGTGCTAGCTAGATGAATAAAGGAAGACTATTTATGGAAAAGCATATATTCTTTTATTTTTGAAGAATTTCATCTTTTATTTTACAGAGACAACTTCACGCTAGTGCTATGCATAAATAGACTACAGTGGGAACAAGTACAGAAGGGGGAGAAATCCAGCTAGAGGCCACTGCCGTCATCCGGGGGAGCAGTGATGACAGTGTAGTCAGCTGGAACCTGTAGGAGTGAGATGTATCCAGGAGTGAATGCATTCTTCAAGAAGAGCCAACAGGGGTTCTGAAGTTAGGATATGTGTGAGAAGAGAGGAGTCAAGGATATACCATGTGTTGTTGTCTTGAGCAACTGACAGACTTGCCATTAATTGAGCTGGGAAGAGAGGAAAACAGATGTTTCCACAGGGGAGAGCAAGGGTTCTGTCTGGTCAATTTAGGTAGGAAAAGCCCATTGGACATCCAAGTGGAGGTGTTGAGTATAAGTAGATATAGGAATCAGAGTTCAGAAGAGTTGTCCAGGAAGGGAGAGAAATGTCATTTTTTTCACCTGTGTAGTATTGTATTATAAGAATTGGGAGGAAAGAAAGGTACAGAGGGCATCTCTTTGAAGGTTCATGTGGCTGAGTACCTCTGCACACAACTGGTAAGACTGGTTATCCTCAGCACAGGTGGAAGAAGTTCTGATGTGGTCAAGGGGACCTGGTTTGTTCAGTTGATTGGCTCAGTTTGGGGCTGATATATGCAAGATGATATTTGAAGGCTATAGAAACAGTTATTTACTCTTGTAGAACAACCCTTCCCAACATCACACCTGGGTGTTGGTGGTGGCAAGGATACCTGGGCATATCTTCATGAGCACAAGTCAGGACATACTCCCTTCTGTAGGGTCACAGCTCACACAGCTTACCTCCTTAGTGGTGAATCTATGCAGGACCATTCTAGTTTTGAAAATTACCCTGAGTCTTTACACAGAGAGCATGCCCTGTGGGGTTGCCTCATTTCCTCTTTGTAGAGAGTTAAGATACATAAGAATGCGTCCCACAAAAACATCTGCTTGATGCTGTTATTGTGCATTTGTGGAAAAACACTAATCTTTTAAAAATACCTGAGATATTTCTTACTAAATCACTCACTTAGCCTCCAAAGAAGGAATCTGGCAGTGAAGTAGTACATTCAGGTCAAGAACAAGGGCTCTGGGAAACAAACTGTAGGTTGCAGGAAGGAAGGTGGGTGGGGAGATGGGGTAAATTGGTGATGGGCATTAAGGAGGGCATGTGATGTGATGAGCACAGGGTGTTATACTTAACTAATGAATTATTCAACATTATATAAAAAAACTAATGATGCACTGTATTTGGCCAATTGAATTTAAATAATAATAATAATGAAAAAGAACAAGAGCTCCTGCAATTAAAGGAGGAGTTCTGTTTTCAGATGAAAGTTTCAGTTATATTTCACTTCATCATGTACTATTTTATTCAGTCAGCACATATGTATTGAGATTATACCATGACCTGGGAAACCATTCTAGGATCTGCCAATGTCACTGTGAATAATAAATGATGCTTATGTTCCAGTGGGATGAGACAGACCATAAAGGTAGAGAAGTGTGATGAGCATTGGGTGTTATAGGCAACTATGAATAGTTGAACACGACTTCAAAAACTAATGATGCATTATATATTGGCTAACTGAACATAATAAAAAAATAGAAAGCAATGTAGAGAAAAAAGTAGAGAAATGTAAGCAATGTGTGGCAAAATGTGTAAGTGCTATGGGGAAAAAAACAAGAGCAGGGAAGACCTGAGAGTGCTAGACGTGTTTGGTATTTCTTTTTTTCCCCCAGTGTTCCAAGATTCATTGTTCATGTACAACACCCAGTGATCCATGCAATATGTGCCCTCCTCAATACCCACCACCAAGCTTGCCCAACCCCCTACACACCACCCCTCCAAAGCCTTCAGTTTGTTGCTCTGAGCCTACAGTCTCTCATGGTTTATTGCCCCCTCCAATTTTCCCCAATTCACCCTTCCTTTCCTTCTCCCAATGTCCATCATATTTTCCCTTATGCTCTACATCTAAGTGAAACCATATGATAATTGACTCTCTCTACTCGACTTATTTCACTCAGCATACTCTCTTCCAGTCTCATCCATGTTGATACAAAAGTTGGGTATTAATTCGTTCTGATTGTGTATATGGACCATATCTTCTTTATCCACTCATCTGTTGAAGGGCATCTCCGTTCTTTCCACAGTTTGGCTATTGTGGCCATTGCTGCTATGAACATTGGGGTCCATGTGGCCCTTCTTTGTGCTGCATCTGCATCTTTGGGGTAAATACCCAGTAGAGCATTACACCCTAAAACAACACAATACTCATTCTTCTCGAGTGCACATGGAAGCTTCTCCAGAATAAACTACATACTGGGTCACAAGTCAAGACTCAACTGATATGAAAAGATTGAGATGATTCCCTGCATATTCTCAGACCACATTGCTTTGAAACTGGAACATAATGACAAGAAAACGTTTGGAAGGAATTCAAACACTTGGAGGCTAAAGACCAACCTGCTCAAGAATGTTTAGATCAACAAAGAAATCAAAGACGAACTTAAACAATATGGAAACCAATGAGAATGAAGATACATCGGTCCAAAACCTATGGGACATGGAAAAGGTGGTCCTAAGGGGGAAATACGTAGCCATCCAGACCTTGTATTGCATGGAGCACTGGGTGTAGTGCATGAACAATAAATCTTGTAACACTGAAAAAATAAAATAAACATTTTTTTTGGGGAAAAAACCCTGAAAAATCCCGAATACACCAACTCTCTTTACACCTTAAAGAAATGGAAAATCAACGGCAAATTAAGCCAACCACATGCACAAGAAGGGAATATTCAAGATTAGAGCAGATATCAATACGTTAGAAACTAGAGAAACAGTAGAACACATCAATGAATCCAGAAGTTGGTTTTTTGAAAGAATCAATATGATCGATAAGCCAGTTAGAATGGCTAAATAAAACAAGACAGTAAACAACAAATGTTGGAGACGATGTGGAGAAAAGAGAACCGTCTTCCATTGTTGGTGGGAATGCAAGTTGCTGCAGCCACTTTGGAAAACATTTTGGAGATTCCTTAGAAATTAAAAATAGAGCTACCCAGTGCAATTGCACTACTGGGTATTTGTCCCAAAGATACAAATGCAGTACAAAGAAGGGCCACATGGACCCCAATGTTCATAGCAGCAATGGCCACAATTGCCAAACTGTGGAAAGAACCAAGATGCCTTTCAACAGATGAATGGATAAGGAAGATATGGTACATATATCCAATGGAATATTATTCCTCCATCACAACGGATGAATACCCAACTTTTGTATCAACATGGACGGGACTGGAAGAGATTATACTGAGTGAAATAAGTCAAAGCAGAGAGAGTCAATTATCATATGGTTTCACTTACGGGTGGAGCATAAGGAAAAACATGAAGGACATTGGGAGAAGGAAAGGAAGGGTGAATTGGGGGAAATCGGAGGAGGCAATGAACCATGAGAGACTGTGGACTCTGAGCAATAAATGGAGGGTTTTGGAGGGGAGGGGGTAGGGGGTTGGGTGAGACTGGTGATGGGTATTGAGGAGGGCGCATATTGCATGGAGCACTGGGTGTGGTGCATGAGCAATGAATCTTGTAACACTGAAAAAATAAAATAAAAGTATTTGAGGAGAAAAAAAAAGGATTGATAAGCCACCGGCCAAACTAATCCAAAGAAAAAGAGAGAGGACCCTAATTAACAAAATTATGAATGAAAGGGGAAAGATCACGACTAATCCAAAGGAAATAGAAACAATCAAAGAAATTATTATCAACAGCTATATGCCAATACGTAAAACAACCTAGAAGAAATGGATGCATTCCTGGAAACCTATAAACTTCCAAGACTGAAACGGGAAGAAATTGACAACCTGAATAGACAAATATCTAGTAAACAAGATTGAAGCAAAACCTCCCAAAAAACAAGAGTATAGGACCTGACGGATTCCCTGGGGAATTCTACCAAACATTCAAGGAAGAAATAATACCTATTCTCCTGAAAATGTTTCAAAAAACAGAAACAGGAGGAAAACTTCCAGACTCTTTCTATGAAGCCAGCATTACCCTGATCCATAAACCAGGCAAAGACCCCTTCAGAAAGGAGAATTTCAGACGAATATCCCTGATGCATATGGATGCCAAGATTCTAATCAGGATCCTAGCTAATAGGATCCAACAGCACATTCAAAAGATTATTCATCATGACCAGGTGGGATTTTTCCCTGGGATGCAAGGGTGGTTCAACATTCGCAAATCAATCCATGTGACAGAACAAATGATTAAGAGAAGAGAGAAGAACCACATGGTCCTCTCAATTGATGCAGAAAAAGCGTTTGACAAAATTCAGCGTCCATTCCTGATTAAACCTCTTCAAAGTATAGAAGGAACATTCCTCAACTTCATAAAATCTATCTGTGAAAAGCCCACAACGAATATCATTCTCAATGGGAAAAGCTGACAGCCTTCCCTTTGAGATCAGGAACACGACAAGGATGCCCACTATTGCCACTCTTGTTCAACATAGTACTAGAAGTCCTAGCAACAGCAATCAGACAGCAAAAAGAAATAAATGGTATTCAAATTGGCAAAGAAGAAGTCAAACTTTCTCTCTTTGCAGATGACATACTTTATATGGAAAACCCAAAAGACTCCACTCCCATTTTTGGTCTTAATATGACCTTGCAGAAGGCATCTCTAAAGGAGTAGGCATTTGAGCGAAGATCTGAAGCAGGTGCAAGATAGAAGTCTGGAGAAAAAACATTCCAAAGAGAAGAAAATGCAAAATCCCAAAGGTGGCAGTGTGTCTAGTTTGTCCAAGGAAGTTCAAGAAAGCACAGTGAGTGACGGCGATATGATAGGAGATGAGGTCAGAGGTACTGGTGTGTGTGTGTGTGTGTGTGTGTGTGTGTGTGTGTGTGTGTGTGTGTGTGATATACACAGGGCCTTGTCACTGCCAGGATTTCAATTTTATTTTCAATAATTTTGGTAGACATGGACATGCTATCGGCAAAAGGGTTACATCATGTGACATATTTTAACAGAGACATTTAAACTGCTATGAGAATAGACTCTCAAGGACAGAAGCCAGGAAACTGCAGAGGAGCTTATAATAATCCATCTGAGAGAGAACAGTGGCTTGGAGCAGGACGGTTGCAATGGGAGGTGATAAGAATCAGCTGGATTCTGAGTATTTTGAATGTAGAGCCAAGAGGCTTTTCTGATAGTTTAGATCCAGGGACCTCTAAGACATAGAAAAATTTAAAATTATTACAAGATGTTAAGACTGAGCAAAATAAAGAACATCTCAAATCTCCATTAACTTCCCTATTGGTAACATATATCAATTATCCCTTGGACATGAAATGGTTCAAGGCCTATTGAAGATAGTTTACTTAGTTTGTGTAATCTCAGTTAAAAAAAGAATCATGTCATACAGGGAAAACCAGTATTTTCCTGCTAAAAGAGGATTGTCCAATAGTCTTGTGACACATAAAATAACTCAGTTGCTATTATTGTTGACATGGGTACATACAAATATAGATGTGTGGCCCAATTCTATAAGCTAGCAAAGATCCTATAATCCACATCATGGGACTATGGAAGAGCACCTATTTATGTCTCAAAGCAGATGTTGTTGAGCTTTGATGAGTTACAAAAGGTACAACTGACTGAAGAAGTCAGAGATAAAGACATGTCACTCAATCTCAGAATTTCTCTGTTCATGTTCTCAGGTGATCGTGGACAACTGAGCCATGGGGATATGGTTGAACCAATCATCTATAGATGGCTTCATCCTCTTGGGCATCTTTTCTCATAGTCAGACTGACCTTGTCCTCTTCTCTGTGGTTATGGTGGTCTTCACAGGGGCCCTCTGTGGGAATGTTCTCCTCATCTTCCTCATCTACATAGATCCTCAGCTTCACAAACCTATGTACTTCTTCCTCAGTCAGCTCTCCCTCATGGATCTCATGTTGGTCTGTAATATCACACCAAAGATGGCAGTCAACTTTCTCTCTGGCAGGAAGTCCATCTCCTTTGTGGGTTGTGGCATACAGATTGGCTTTTTTGTCTCTCTCGTGGGATCTGAGGGGCTCTTGCTGGGACTCATGGCTTATGACCGCTATGTGGCCATTAGCCACCCACTTCACTATCCTGTCCTCATGAGTCATAGGGTTTGCCTTCAGATTGCTGGGAGTTCCTGGGCCTTTGGGACACTAGATGGAATTATCCAGATGGTGGCAGCCATGAGCTTACCTTACTGTGGCTCAAGAAATGTAGATCATTTCTTCTGTGAGGTTTCAACTTTATTAAAACTGGCCTGTACAGACACATCCCTTTTTGACACCCTGCTCTTTGCTTGCTGTGTCTTTATGCTGCTCCTTCCCTTCTCCATCATTGTGGCCTCTTACGCTCACATCCTGAGGGCTGTGCTCCACATGCACTCTGCTCAGGCTCGTAAAAAGGCCCTGGCCACATGTTCCTCCCATCTGACAGCTGTGTCCCTCTTCTATGGGGCAGCCATGTTCATCTACCTGAGGCCTCGGCGCTACCGGGCCCCTAGCCATGACAAGGTGGTCTCTATCTTCTACACGGTCCTTACTCCTATGCTCAATCCCCTAATTTATAGCTTGAGAAACCGGGAGGTGATGGGGGCTGTGAGGAAAGGGTTGAACCATTGCAGGACTAGCAGCCAGCACTGAAGGAACAGGCTCTGGTGCTTGGTGTTGCCACCTCTTGGTTGCATAATGTTGGTAATTCACTCATCTTTTGTGAGTGTCTGTTTCCTCAACAATAAAAGAGAATCATGAGGGTTCCCCTTTCTCCACATCCTCTCCAACATTTGTTGTTTACTGTCCTATTGATTTTGGCCATTCTAACTGGTGTAAGGTACTATCTCAGTGTGGTTCTGATTTGAATCTCCCTGATGGCTAAAGGTGAAGAACATTTTTTCATGTGTCTCTTAGCCATTTGTATGTCTTCTTTGGAGAAGTGTATGTTCATGTCTTCTGCCCATTTTTTTGTTGTGATTATCTGTTTTGTGAGTGTTGAGTTTGAGTTCTTTATAGATCTTAGATATCAGACCTTTGTCTGTAGTTTCATTTGCGAATATCTTCTCCCATTCTGTGGGTTGCCTGTTTGTTTTGTTGACTGTTTCCTTTACTGTGTAGAACGGTATTTACCCCAAAGAAGGAAATGTAGTACAAAGAAGGGCCACATGTACCCCAACATTCATAGCAGCAATGGCCACAATTGCCAAACTATGGAAAGAACCAAAATGCCCTTCAACAGTTGAATGGATAAAGAACATATCTTTATGCACCACATAAGTGTATATGTGGTATATACACCACACTCAGTGCTTGAACAATAAATCTTGTAACACTGAAAAAATAAACATATTTGGGGAAAAAAGAAGATATGGTATATGTATACAATGGAATATTATGCCTCCATCAGAAAGGACGAATATCCAACTTTTGTATCAACATGGAAAAGACTAGAAGAGATTATTTAGAATGAAATAAGTCAAGCGGAGAGAGCCAATTATCTTATGGTCTCACTTACGTGTGGAGCATAAGGAAAAACATGGAAGGCATTGTGAGAAGGAAAGGTAGGGTGAATGGGGCGAAATCGGAGGGGGCGATGAACCATGAGAGGCTGTGGACTCTGAGCAATATACTGAGGGTTTTGGAGGAGTGGGGATGGAGGGTTGGGTGAGCCTGGTTGTGGGTATTGAGGAGGGCACGTATTGCATGGAGCACTGGGTGTGGTGCATGAACAACTACTCTTGTAACACTGAAAAAATAAAATAAACATATTTGGGGAAAAAATAAAAAATAAAAATAAATAAAATTTCCAATTTTGTGCTCTACTGCTCTGCGGCTTGCTGGGAGTTGGCCCTTCCCCCTGCAGTCTCTCTTCCCATTGCTTTGGATTCACTTTTCCACATGTCCTACCTTCAGGAAAGTGGAAAGCAGTTGGTTTTCTGCTCCTAGAACTGTTGTTCTTCCTCTCTTCTATCTGCTGTTGAGTTTGCAGGCACTTAGAATGGTTTGATAACTATCCAGCTGAACTTCTAAGATCCAACATTATCTCAGTCTTCTACTCCTCCACCATCTTGCTCCATGGGTAGCTCTATTTTTAATTTCTAAGGAATCTTCACACTGTTTTCCAAAGTGGCTGCATCAACTTGCATTCCCACCAACAGTGTAGGAGGGTTCCACTTTCTCCGCATCGTCTCCAACACTTGTTGTTTCCTGCCTCTTTAATCTCTGCCCTTCTAACTGCTATTAGGTGGTATCTCAATGTGGTTTTGATTTGAATTTCCCTGATAATGAACATTTTTTCATGTGTCTGCTAGCCATTTGTATGTCTTCATTTGAGAAGTGTCTGTTCTTGTCTTCTGCCCATTTTTTGATTTGATTATTTTTTTTTGAGTGTTTAGTTTGAGAAGTTCTTTATAGATCTTGGATATCAGCCTTTTGTCTGTAATGTCATTTATGAATATCTTCTCTAGTAGAATAAATAATGTGGTTCTATTCCTGACTGGACATTGACTGATACATAAGTTTTAAGGGATGGCTTCAATTCTGTATTTCTGTTCTAACCTTTATCCTTTTAAAGAGATATAGTTTTACTGTTGCAGAACAGGAAGTACAGAACAATCACAACTACCACAGCCTACTTGGCATGTAAATAGTGCCTTTAAAAATGTTTTCATGTATATTATCTCATTTGATATCTTCTTCTTGCATTCATTTGAATGCAAGAAGTTATTGAGCAATTATTATTTATAAGGCACAGAATCACATGCTGGAAATATACAGGTAATTTTTTCCCCAAATATGTTTATTTTATTTTTTCAGTGTTACAAGATTAATTGTTCATGCACCACACCCAGTGCTCCATGCAATACCTGTCCTCCTCAGTACCCACCACCAGGCTCGCCCAACCCCCCACCCGGCCCCTCCAAAGCCCTCAATTTGTTGCTCAGAGTCCACAGTCTCTGATATCTAAGATATATAAAGAACTCCTGAAATTCAACACTCACAGAACAATCACATCAAAAAATGGGCAGAAGACATGAACAGACACTTCTCCAAAGAAGACATACACATGGCTAACAGATACATGAAAAAATGTTCATCATCTTTAGCCATCAGGGAGATTCAAATCAAAACCACACTGAGATACCACCTTACACCAGTTAGAATGGCCAAAATCAACAAGTAATTATTTCTTCTTTTTATTTTCAATTTTTTTCAACTTTTACTTAAATTCAATCTAGTTAACACATAGTGTATTATTAGTTTCAGGGGTAGAATTTAGTGATTCATCACTTACCTATAACACCCAGTGCTCATTACTGCCCTCAATAATGCCCATCACCGAATCACCCCATCTCTTCACCCTCCTCCCCTCCAGCCAGTTTGTTTTCTATAGTTAAAAGTCTCTTATGATTTGCCTCCCTCTCTGTTTTTATCTTATTTTATTTTTCCCTCCCTTCCTCTATGTTCATATATTTTGTTTCTTAATAGAAAATATGCAAGTAATTTCTAACTTCAGGGATATATTTACATTTCCTAAAGGAAGCTTTATAGATCCTCTAATGCAGTATGGAAGCAGTCCAGGAGAAACCATAAAGAATTATAGAGATTCAATTTCTTCCACCTAGGAAATTTCCACTTAAACTGTCCATATTTGATAGGCTGAATCATCAATTAAATAATATAGAGGGTGTATGAAGGGAAAAGAACAGTGCCCAGTAATTAACACTCAATAAAACACAGTTATAACTAAGAAGAATTAAGAAATAGTAGATTTAATTCAAAATTTTAGAAATTATTAATAATGTCAGCATCAATGCATTGCTTCTTCATGAGGCTTTAGATTTCCATATACTGAGCCCTGCAAGGCTGAACAGGTGTCATGATTCTCTTTTATTGTTGAGGAAACAGACACTCACAAAAGATGAGTGAATTACCAACATTATGCAACCAAGATATGCAACCAAGGTAGCAACACCAAGCACCAGAGCCTGTTCCTTCAGTGCTGGCTGCTAGTCCTGCAATGGTTCAACCCTTTCCTCACAGCCCCCATCACCTCCCGGTTTCTCAAGCTATAAATTAGGGGATTGAGCATAGGAGTAAGGACCGTGTAGAAGATAGAGACCACCTTGTCATGGCTAGGGGCCCGGTAGCGCCGAGGCCTCAGGTAGATGAACATGGCTGCCCCATAGAAGAGGGACACAGCTGTCAGATGGGAGGAACATGTGGCCAGGGCCTTTTTACGAGCCTGAGCAGAGTGCATGTGGAGCACAGCCCTCAGGATGTGAGCGTAAGAGGCCACAATGATGGAGAAGGGAAGGAGCAGCATAAAGACACAGCAAGCAAAGAGCAGTGTGTCAAAAAGGGATGTGTCTGTACAGGCCAGTTTTAATAAAGTTGGAACCTCACAGAAGAAATGATCTACATTTCTTGAGCCACAGTAAGGTAAGCTCATGGCTGCCACCATCTGGATAATTCCATCTAGTGTCCCAAAGGCCCAGGAACTCCCAGCAATCTGAAGGCAAACCCTATGACTCATGAGGACAGGATAGTGAAGTGGGTGGCTAATGGCCACATAGCGGTCATAAGCCATGAGTCCCAGCAAGAGCCCCTCAGATCCCACGAGAGAGACAAAAAAGCCAATCTGTATGCCACAACCCACAAAGGAGATGGACTTCCTGCCAGAGAGAAAGTTGACTGCCATCTTTGGTGTGATATTACAGACCAACATGAGATCCATGAGGGAGAGCTGACTGAGGAAGAAGTACATAGGTTTGTGAAGCTGAGGATCTATGTAGATGAGGAAGATGAGGAGAACATTCCCACAGAGGGCCCCTGTGAAGACCACCATAACCACAGAGAAGAGGACAAGGTCAGTCTGACTATGAGAAAAGATGCCCAAGAGGATGAAGCCATCTATAGATGATTGGTTCAACCATATCCCCATGGCTCAGTTGTCCACGATCACCTGAGAACATGAACAGAGAAATTCTGAGATTGAGTGACATGTCTTTATCTCTGACTTCTTCAGTCAGTTGTACCTTTTGTAACTCATCAAAGCTCAACAACATCTGCTTTGAGACATAAATAGGTGCTCTTCCATAGTCCCATGATGTGGATTATAGGATCTTTGCTAGCTTATAGAATTGGGCCACACATCTATATTTGTATGTACCCATGTCAACAATAATAGCAACTGAGTTATTTTATGTGTCACAAGACTATTGGACAATCCTCTTTTAGCAGGAAAATACTGGTTTTCCCTGTATGACATGATTCTTTTTTTAACTGAGATTACACAAACTAAGTAAACTATCTTCAATAGGCCTTGAACCATTTCATGTCCAAGGGATAATTGATATATGTTACCAATAGGGAAGTTAATGGAGATTTGAGATGTTCTTTATTTTGCTCAGTCTTAACATCTTGTAATAATTTTAAATTTTTCTATGTCTTAGAGGTCCCTGGATCTAAACTATCAGAAAAGCCTCTTGGCTCTACATTCAAAATACTCAGAATCCAGCTGATTCTTATCACCTCCCATTGCAACCGTCCTGCTCCAAGCCACTGTTCTCTCTCAGATGGATTATTATAAGCTCCTCTGCAGTTTCCTGGCTTCTGTCCTTGAGAGTCTATTCTCATAGCAGTTTAAATGTCTCTGTTAAAATATGTCACATGATGTAACCCTTTTGCCGATAGCATGTCCATGTCTACCAAAATTATTGAAAATAAAATTGAAATCCTGGCAGTGACAAGGCCCTGTGTATATCACACACACACACACACACACACACACACACACACACACACACACACACACCAGTACCTCTGACCTCATCTCCTATCATATCGCCGTCACTCACTGTGCTTTCTTGAACTTCCTTGGACAAACTAGACACACTGCCACCTTTGGGATTTTGCATTTTCTTCTCTTTGGAATGTTTTTTCTCCAGACTTCTATCTTGCACCTGCTTCAGATCTTCGCTCAAATGCCTACTCCTTTAGAGATGCCTTCTGCAAGGTCATATTAAGACCAAAAATGGGAGTGGAGTCTTTTGGGTTTTCCATATAAAGTATGTCATCTGCAAAGAGAGAAAGTTTGACTTCTTCTTTGCCAATTTGAATACCATTTATTTCTTTTTGCTGTCTGATTGCTGTTGCTAGGACTTCTAGTACTATGTTGAACAAGAGTGGCAATAGTGGGCATCCTTGTCGTGTTCCTGATCTCAAAGGGAAGGCTGTCAGCTTTTCCCATTGAGAATGATATTCGTTGTGGGCTTTTCACAGATAGATTTTATGAAGTTGAGGAATGTTCCTTCTATACTTTGAAGAGGTTTAATCAGGAATGGACGCTGAATTTTGTCAAACGCTTTTTCTGCATCAATTGAGAGGACCATGTGGTTCTTCTCTCTTCTCTTAATCATTTGTTCTGTCACATGGATTGATTTGCGAATGTTGAACCACCCTTGCATCCCAGGGAAAAATCCCACCTGGTCATGATGAATAATCTTTTGAATGTGCTGTTGGATCCTATTAGCTAGGATCCTGATTAGAATCTTGGCATCCATATGCATCAGGGATATTCGTCTGAAATTCTCCTTTCTGAAGGGGTCTTTGCCTGGTTTATGGATCAGGGTAATGCTGGCTTCATAGAAAGAGTCTGGAAGTTTTCCTCCTGTTTCTGTTTTTTGAAACATTTTCAGGAGAATAGGTATTATTTCTTCCTTGAATGTTTGGTAGAATTCCCCAGGGAATCCGTCAGGTCCTATACTCTTGTTTTTTGGGAGGTTTTGCTTCAATCTTGTTTACTAGATATTTGTCTATTCAGGTTGTCAATTTCTTCCCGTTTCAGTCTTGGAAGTTTATAGGTTTCCAGGAATGCATCCATTTCTTCTAGGTTGTTTTACGTATTGGCATATAGCTGTTGATAATAATTTCTTTGATTGTTTCTATTTCCTTTGGATTAGTCGTGATCTTTCCCCTTTCATTCATAATTTTGTTAATTAGGGTCCTCTCTCTTTTTCTTTGGATTAGTTTGGCCGGTGGCTTATCAATCCTTTTTTTTTCTCCTCAAATACTTTTATTTTATTTTTTCAGTGTTACAAGATTCATTGCTCATGCACCACACCCAGTGCTCCATGCAATATGCGCCCTCCTCAATACCCATCACCAGTCTCACCCAACCCCCTACCCCCTCCCCTCCAAAACCCTCCATTTATTGCTCAGAGTCCACAGTCTCTCATGGTTCATTGCCTCCTCCGATTTCCCCCAATTCACCCTTCCTTTCCTTCTCCCAATGTCCTTCATGTTTTTCCTTATGCTCCACCCGTAAGTGAAACCATATGATAATTGACTCTCTCTGCTTTGACTTATTTCACTCAGTATAATCTCTTCCAGTCCCGTCCATGTTGATACAAAAGTTGGGTATTCATCCGTTGTGATGGAGGAATAATATTCCATTGGATATATGTACCATATCTTCCTTATCCATTCATCTGTTGAAAGGCATCTTGGTTCTTTCCACAGTTTGGCAATTGTGGCCATTGCTGCTATGAACATTGGGGTCCATGTGGCCCTTCTTTGTACTGCATTTGTATCTTTGGGACAAATACCCAGTAGTGCAATTGCACTGGGTAGCTCTATTTTTAATTTCTAAGGAATCTCCAAAATGTTTTCCAAAGTGGCTGCAGCAACTTGCATTCCCACCAACAATGGAAGACGGTTCTCTTTTCTCCACATCGTCTCCAACATTTGTTGTTTACTGTCTTGTTTTATTTAGCCATTCTAACTGGCTTATCGATCATATTGATTCTTTCAAAAAACCAACTTCTGGATTCATTGATGTGTTCTACTGTTTCTCTAGTTTCTAACGTATTGATATCTGCTCTAATCTTGAATATTCCCTTCTTGTGCATGTGGTTGGCTTAATTTGCCGTTGATTTTCCATTTCTTTAAGGTGTAAAGAGAGTTGGTGTATTCGGGATTTTTCAGGGTTTTTTCCCCAAAAAAAATGTTTATTTTATTTTTTCAGTGTTACAAGATTTATTGTTCATGCACTACACCCAGTGCTCCATGCAATACAAGGTCTGGATGGCTACGTATTTCCCCCTTAGGACCACCTTTTCCATGTCCCATAGGTTTTGGACCGATGTATCTTCATTCTCATTGGTTTCCATATTGTTTAAGTTCGTCTTTGATTTCTTTGTTGATCTAAACATTCTTGAGCAGGTTGGTCTTTAGCCTCCAAGTGTTTGAATTCCTTCCAAACGTTTTCTTGTCATTATGTTCCAGTTTCAAAGCAATGTGGTCTGAGAATATGCAGGGAATCATCTCAATCTTTTCATATCAGTTGAGTCTTGACTTGTGACCCAGTATGTAGTTTATTCTGGAGAAGCTTCCATGTGCACTCGAGAAGAATGAGTATTGTGTTGTTTTAGGGTGTAATGCTCTACTGGGTATTTACCCCAAAGATGCAGATGCAGCACAAAGAAGGGCCACATGGACCCCAATGTTCATAGCAGCAATGGCCACAATAGCCAAACTGTGGAAAGAACGGAGATGCCCTTCAACAGATGAGTGGATAAAGAAGATATGGTCCATATACACAATCAGAACGAATTAATACCCAACTTTTGTATCAACATGGATGAGACTGGAAGAGAGTATGCTGAGTGAAATAAGTCGAGTAGAGAGAGTCAATTATCATATGGTTTCACTTAGATGTAGAGCATAAGGGAAAATATGATGGACATTGGGAGAAGGAAAGGAAGGGTGAATTGGGGAAAATTGGAGGGGGCAATAAACCATGAGAGACTGTAGGCTCAGAGCAACAAACTGAAGGCTTTGGAGGGGTGGTGTGTAGGGGGTTGGGCAAGCTTGGTGGTGGGTATTGAGGAGGGCACATATTGCATGGATCACTGGGTGTTGTACATGAACAATGAATCTTGGAACACTGGGGGAAAAAAAGAAATACCAAACACGTCTAGCACTCTCAGGTCTTCCCTGCTCTTGTTTTTTTCCCCATAGCACTTACACATTTTGCCACACATTGCTTACATTTCTCTACTTTTTTCTCTACATTGCTTTCTATTTTTTTATTATGTTCAGTTAGCCAATATATAATGCATCATTAGTTTTTGAAGTCGTGTTCAACTATTCATAGTTGCCTATAACACCCAATGCTCATCACACTTCTCTACCTTTATGGTCTGTCTCATCCCACTGGAACATAAGCATCATTTATTATTCACAGTGACATTGGCAGATCCTAGAATGGTTTCCCAGGTCATGGTATAATCTCAATACATATGTGCTGACTGAATAAAATAGTACATGATGAAGTGAAATATAACTGAAACTTTCATCTGAAAACAGAACTCCTCCTTTAATTGCAGGAGCTCTTGTTCTTTTTCATTATTATTATTATTTAAATTCAATTGGCCAAATACAGTGCATCATTAGTTTTTTTATATAATGTTGAATAATTCATTAGTTAAGTATAACACCCTGTGCTCATCACATCACATGCCCTCCTTAATGCCCATCACCAATTTACCCCATCTCCCCACCCACCTTCCTTCCTGCAACCTACAGTTTGTTTCCCAGAGCCCTTGTTCTTGACCTGAATGTACTACTTCACTGCCAGATTCCTTCTTTGGAGGCTAAGTGAGTGATTTAGTAAGAAATATCTCAGGTATTTTTAAAAGATTAGTGTTTTTCCACAAATGCACAATAACAGCATCAAGCAGATGTTTTTGTGGGACGCATTCTTATGTATCTTAACTCTCTACAAAGAGGAAATGAGGCAACCCCACAGGGCATGCTCTCTGTGTAAAGACTCAGGGTAATTTTCAAAACTAGAATGGTCCTGCATAGATTCACCACTAAGGAGGTAAGCTGTGTGAGCTGTGACCCTACAGAAGGGAGTATGTCCTGACTTGTGCTCATGAAGATATGCCCAGGTATCCTTGCCACCACCAACACCCAGGTGTGATGTTGGGAAGGGTTGTTCTACAAGAGTAAATAACTGTTTCTATAGCCTTCAAATATCATCTTGCATATATCAGCCCCAAACTGAGCCAATCAACTGAACAAACCAGGTCCCCTTGACCACATCAGAACTTCTTCCACCTGTGCTGAGGATAACCAGTCTTACCAGTTGTGTGCAGAGGTACTCAGCCACATGAACCTTCAAAGAGATGCCCTCTGTACCTTTCTTTCCTCCCAATTCTTATAATACAATACTACACAGGTGAAAAAAATGACATTTCTCTCCCTTCCTGGACAACTCTTCTGAACTCTGATTCCTATATCTACTTATACTCAACACCTCCACTTGGATGTCCAATGGGCTTTTCCTACCTAAATTGACCAGACAGAACCCTTGCTCTCCCCTGTGGAAACATCTGTTTTCCTCTCTTCCCAGCTCAATTAATGGCAAGTCTGTCAGTTGCTCAAGACAACAACACATGGTATATCCTTGACTCCTCTCTTCTCACACATATCCTAACTTCAGAACCCCTGTTGGCTCTTCTTGAAGAATGCATTCACTCCTGGATACATCTCACTCCTACAGGTTCCAGCTGACTACACTGTCATCACTGCTCCCCCGGATGACGGCAGTGGCCTCTAGCTGGATTTCTCCCCCTTCTGTACTTGTTCCCACTGTAGTCTATTTATGCATAGCACTAGCGTGAAGTTGTCTCTGTAAAATAAAAGATGAAATTCTTCAAAAATAAAAGAATATATGCTTTTCCATAAATAGTCTTCCTTTATTCATCTAGCTAGCACTCCATCATCACCCAGACCTCTTTTTCTTTTGCTTTCCGTGGAATTTCCTCTACTTTGGTGTCACCGGTGTTCCTGCATTTCGGGAGGAATTGGTACATGCTCTAACTTCCTCATGGAAGGCTCTTCCGAGATATACTCAACACTGTTCCCTCACTTACTCCTCCAGGCCTTACTCAACACCTATTTGGAGTTGAAGTCCTTCTTCCCTCTCCACTTCTTCCCTGCCCTTGTGCTTCTCAGAACACTCAACACCATCAGGCATTCTACATTTAATTTGCATGGATTTGTTTTCTGCTTTCCCAGCTAGAACCTATATTCCTGATGCCACGTTTGTTCATGGGGGCATCCCCAGATCCTAGAACAGTACTGGCATATATTATATTCTCAGTAATTATTGTTGAATGATTAACTGTTATATGCAAACATCTCGAGAGACAATCCTAGCATCCCACATGTTCAGTTCCTGCTAACTTCATTTATTTCATGGGTGTTTAGTTCGTGGCTTCATTTTGTCCCTCAAAATGACACCATAAAAGGAGACACTTTGTCTCTACACTACAATTTAACTCTATATCAGCTCTTCTGCTTCTCCTTGGCCTACATTTCTTTCCACCCCTCCTTTGCTTTTCTGCTTTAGATCACTCCTTAACCCAGGAGCCCATCACGGAGTCCCCTAATCCAGACAGACGGATAGAGAAATAGAGCAAAAGAAGAGGACTAGAAGAAGGATCGGAGAAAGACATAACACTAGAAAGAATATGCTCAAACCCCCCCCCAAAAAAAGCCAAAAAAAAAAAAAAACACAAAAAAACAACACTGAAGGAGGCAGACAATAAGAGGAAAATGAAGTGCTGATAAACAAATGGAAGTGGAGAAATGACCTGCAATCAGCAATAGAAAGTGCAAGGAAGAAGTAAGGGGGTGATAGGGAAAAGACCCTCACTCACCTTTGAGTGGAATCCCTGGAAGAAAAAAAATTCAGCAGATAGCCTGTGGAGGAGTTTCTAACACCAAAATAATTTCATTGCCCTTCTTTGAGTTTGCACTTACTGGATCAGAGGAGAGAAGGAGGAACCTTCCAGCTCTGTCCCTCTTCAGCCCCTCACTCACCTCTCAACCAGGCTATAAAAGCCCTTGTTACCCTCAGCGCTCCTATGGCTCTCTTGCTCAGACAGTAAGACCCAAACAGACAACAGCCTCTTCTCAGCAAAAGTGGAAAGAAAGAAAGAAGACTTAGTCAGGGAGATGGTGGTAGGCACAGAACCAGCACCTGTGCATCCCAGCCCACCCACAGATAGCCACACACCTTCAACAAGCTGCCTGTAACCCAGATTGCAGCTGTCTCCAACTGCCCATGCAGGTACTTAACACTGAACCTGAGCAAGGAGAGTGAAGCTGATGGCTCCCACGGGAGCCCACAAACTCCAGCTCTGGAATACAGTTCCCAAGCTTACAATTAAAGAAACCCAAACAAGGAGCTTGGTAATAGGAACAGAGAAGGGCCAGTTGGGATAGTGTGAGGAAACCTGGTCAAGAGAGGGAAGCCTCTCTAGGTGCTCTTCCTCCAACTGCAGACACATTCCTCCTTCCCCAGGGACTCTAAGGACCCTAACAAGGTCTCCATCTGTGGCTATCCCAGTAGTCTGTCCCTGTACCACGCAATCCACACGTGTTCTTTACCTGTCCCATGAAGTCACCCTATATCTATTATACAGAGCACACTAGGTGAGACATTGTATTTGAATGAAGGGTGGAGACTTAACGCAATCTAGCCTTATGGGTATTACAACCCAGTGTGAGGGAAAGAAGAATACCCACATTCAGAAGAGTCAGATGGTGGCAGAGAGCTGGTTGTCATCTCAAAACTGTCAGATGTTTCCCTAAATCAATGCCCTTTTTTTATTAACATAAAATGTATTATTTGCCACAGTTTGCTGTGGATAGCTCTCTGGTCTACAGATATTATGCTTGTCTTTTTTTTTTTAATATTTCATTTATTTATTTGTCAGCTAGAGAGAGATCAGAGCACACACAAGCAATGGACCAGCAGGCAGAGGGATAAGCAAGCTCCCCACCGAGCAGGGAGCCCAATGCGAGGTCCTGGCATCATGACCTGAGTCAAAGGCAGATACTCAACCAACTGAGCCACCCAGGCGTCCCCATACTTGTATTCCCCAGTGTATCATGGACAGCACTCTCTCATTATAAGAGTATCCCAGGTTGGATGATAATTTTACAGTTGTTCTGGCTTTGGCCTTATTATCGTGGAAGCAGGTCAATTTTCAAAATCCCAATTGGAAAGCAATCAGCCAAATAGCTAATTCATGTTTTGAGTCTTTAGTTTTATTTGACTGGTTCTCATTTGATTTTCACAATAGTAAAAAAAAAAAAAAATGTTTTACCTGCCATGCAAAGCTCTTGGCGCTTCAGTTGGAGACTGATGCACAGAGAGGAGAAATTGGATCAGAGGGCTAAGAGAAGGGAGATTGATGGGAAATGTTAGACACAGGGAGATGGAGACAGAGGCACCCAGAAAAAATAGGCCTTCTGCCAAATGTTCCAGGGATACCAACCTGGCTTTTGAAGACACTCCTAATAGCTATCTCACACTCTTCTGTTCCAGCTTCCTTTCCCCCCCCCAAATATGTTTATTTTATTTTTTCAGCGTTATAAGATTCATTGTTCATGCGACACACCCAGTGCTCCATGCAGTATGTGCCCTCCTCCATACCCACCACCAGGCTCGCCCAACCCCCCACACCCCACCCCTCCTAAACCCTCAGTTTGTTGCTTAGAGTCCAGTCTCTCATAGTTCATCTTCCCCTGTGATTTCCCCCCATTCACCCTTCCCTTCCCTCTTACAATGTCCTCCATGTTCTTCCTTATGCTCAGCACGTAAGTGAGACCATAAGGTAATTTGCTCTCTCTGCTTGACTTATTTCACTCTGCATAATCTCTTCCAGTCCCATCCATGTTGATACAAAAGTTGAATATTCGTCCTTTCTAATGGAGACATAATATTCCATTGTATATATGTACCATATCTTCTTTATCCATTCATCTGTTGAAGGGCATCTTGGTTCTTTCCTCAATCAACAGGACAGTAAACAACAAATGTTGGAGAGGGTGTGGAGAAAGGGAAATCCTCTTCCACTGTTGGTGGGAAGGCAAGTTGATGCAGCCACTTTGAAAAACAGTGTGGAGATTCCTCAAGAAATTAAAAATAGAGCTACTCTATCACCCTGTGATTGCACTACTGGGTATTTACCCCCAAAGAAGCAGATGCATTACAAAGAAGGGCTACATGTACCCCAATGTTCATAGCAGCAATGGCCACAATTGCCAAACTGTGGAAAGAGCCAGCTTCCTTTTTTACTTTACTACCCACTAATCTCTCTGGTTACAATAGTTAACTGAAGAATTCCCACCTCCACATTCTTTTTTCCCCCCAAATATGTTTATTTTATTTTTTCAGTGTTACAAAATTTATTGTTCATGCACCACACCCAGTGCTCCATGCAATACGTGCCCTCATCTCCACATTCTTATTCAAGTTATTGTTCCACTGGAACTTAGTTTGCCAGCTTTGTATTTCCTATTGAAACTTAGTTCATTCTATAAAGACTCATCTGAAGCTCATTGTTATTATTCTTACCTTCCATAGATTCGATCCACATCCACTTCAGCCTCTGTAAGCCCCTTTGGACTATTGTCTGTACAATTTGCAATTATGTTTGTTCTGCCGTGTGAAATCTCTTATATTACCATTTATCTAACCCACATAGTGATTGGGTGAAACTTGATTGCATACAAACAAAAATCAGCTTTACTTTAAGCTAGGACCACCTTCATACCTGGAATCTTCTTGCCCACCTCTTGATGGATATCAGGCTGATTGCAGAGCTGTCTAGTCAGCTTCAGGTATAGGTTTAATCCACATAGCTAATCAAGACTGGCTTTGAGTAGGCTATGATCCAGCCTTATCAAAGTCATAATTTAAATCACCCATCTAATTCAAATCCTATCTGATTACCTCTGCTTAGCTCAGGCCTTACAGGGTTTGGGGGCCCACCATGGGGAAAAGGGCAAGAGTCTTTCCTTTCACTGTTTCTCCTGCTTCTTTAATGTTGATACTTAGGTCTCCCTCTTCCTTCTTTGGCTTGCTGGGGTTGGCAGAAGGATCACTGTTGTGGATCAATGAGGGCAATCTGTTGGGGACTTTAAGTCTAATGTGTGATGGATCTATCTACCTACATGTCTTCTATCTATTATCTATCTATCTATCTATCTATCTATCTATCTATCTATCTATCATCTATCTATCTATCATCTATCTATCTATCATCTATCATCATCTATCCATATCTGTCATCTCTCCCTGTTGATCAATGTTGAATGCCCTCCCCACTCTGTGAGAACTCTGCAATAACAATTCGCTGATATGGGTGGACAGTCTCCAGTTGACTTCTCGTCACTTCCTATCCTGGAATTTTCTTTTAGCCCTTCACACTAACCACTCTCAGAGTTTTCAAGAAGCCTTGAGATAATGATTTTATGAAGAATCTACTTCACAAATATATAATCTAGTCATCTTGGCCCAGCACTTTTGCAGCACTTTGTTCTTCCCTTGTCAACTTCACAATTCTCCAAACACCAGTTCTATATTTGCTTATGTCCAGTCTCCCTGAAAAACATGTCATCCTTAGAGACCTCTCACCTGCCTTGACTCCATGGAATTAAGGCCATAAGTGTCTATAATTAGTGAGCCTCCATTCAGGATATGAGGAGCCAATTCCAGGAGGAGCAGGAAGTTTATTTAAACAAATTATAGCTGAGAACTTCCCTAACCTGGGGAAGAAAATAGGCATTCACACAGGAGGCACAGAGAACTCCTTCTCAAAATCAATAAAAATAAATCAACACCTTAATATGTATTAGTGAAGCTTGCAAATTTCAGAGATGAAGAGACAATCCTGAAAGCAGAGGTCCTTAATTTGCAATCGTAAAAATATAAGGCTTGTAGCAGACTCATACATACCTGGCAGGCCAGATAGGATGGGCATGATATATTCAGGATGCTAAATGAGAAAAATATACAAGCAAAAATACTTTATTGAACCAGGTGGTCATGCAGAAGAGAAGGAGAGATAAAGAGCTTCAAGGAAAAACAGAAACTAAAAGAGTTTGTGATCACTAAACCAGGGGATCCTTTAAGGAAGAGAGCGGCCCAAGGTGACATAGACCAGAAAGGAACAGAGACGATATACAGAAACAGGGACTTTACAGTGGCACTAAGTTAATATTTTCCAATAATTACTCTGAATGCAAATGGTCTAAATGTTGCAAACTGAGGTTTTGGAGGGGAGGAGGTGGGGGGTTGGGCAAGCCTGGTGTTGGGTATTGAGGAGGGCACATATTACATGGAGCACTGGGTAGGGTGCACGAACAATTAATCTTGTAACACTGAAAAACTAAAATAAACATATTTGGGAAAAAAATAAAAAACAATGAAAAAAGTAAGGTAAAAAAAGGACAAAGTTTATTAGATTGGATAAAAAATAAGACCCATAAAACTCAATGATACACTGCATATAAGAGACTCACTTTAGACCCAGAGACACCTCCAGATTGAAGGTGAGGCAGTGGAAAACCATTTATCATGCTAATGGACATCAAAAGAAAGCTGGGGAGGGGGGCACCTGGATGGCTCAGCGGGTTAAAGCCTCTGCCTTCAGCTCAGATCATGATTTCAAGCTCCTGGGATCAAGCCCCGCATTGTGCTCTCTGCTCAGCAGAGAGCCTGCTTCCCCCTCTCTCTCTGCCTGCCTCTCTGCCTACTTGTGATCTCTCTCTCCCTCTTCCTCTCTTTCCCTCTCTGCTCCTCTATCCAATAAATAAATAAATAAATAATTTTAAAAAAAAATAAAGCTGGGATAGCCATCTTTTTATCAGACAAATTAAAAAGGCTTTAATAAGAGTTGAAAGGGAGCACAAGGGTGGCTCAGTCAGGTGGGAATCTGCCTTCATCTCCAGTCATGATCCTGGGTTCCTGGGATCAAACCCCACATCAGGCTATCTGCTAAGCAGGAAATCTGCTTGTCCCTCTCCCTCTGCCCCTCACCCTCTTTGCTCTCACTCTCTCTGTTAAATAAATGAATGAATGAATGAATGAATGAACGAATAAATCCTTTTTAAATTTTTTTAATTTTATTTTTCCAGTGATTCAATAAAGTCCTTTTTTTAAAGAAAGATTTAGACAAGGACTCTATATCATAATTAAGGGAGCTCTCCAACTAAAAGGTCTAACAATTATAAATATTTATGCCCCAAACTTGAAAGCAGTCAATTTTATAAACCAAATAATAACAAAACTAAAGAAAGATGTTGATAATAATACAATAATAGTAGTGGACTTTAACACCCCCCACACTGCAATAGACAGATCATCTAAGCAGAAGATCAACAGAGAACGAAGGCTTTGAATGAAACACTAGACATGATGGACTTCATAGATATATTCAGAGCATTTCATCCTAAAGCAACAGAATACCCATTCATCTTGAGTTCACATGGAACATTCTCCAAAATAGATCACATACTGGGTCACAAATCAGGTCTCAACCCATAACAAAAGACTGGGATTGTTCCTTGCATATTTTCACACCAAAATGTTTTTTTTTCTTTTTTTCATTTTTCACTGATTTCCTTTATTTCTATTTTATGTGGAGATTTTTCCCCCAAATATGTTTATTTTATTTTTTCAGTGTTACAAGATTTATTGTTCATGCACCACACCCAGTGCTCCATGCAATACGTGCCCTCTTCAATACCCACCACCACCTCGCCCAACCCCCCACCCTCACCCCTCCTAAACCCTCAGTTCATTGCTCATAGTCCACAGTCTCTCATGGATCATCTTCCCCTCTGATTTCCCCCCATTCACCCTTCCCTTCCTACTCACACTGCCCTCCATGTTTTTCTTTATGCTCAGCACGTAAGTGAGACCATAAGGTAATTGGTTCTCTCTGTTTGACTTATTTCACTCCGCATAATCTCTTCCAGTCCCATCCATGTTGATACAAAAGTTGGATATTCGTCCTTTCTAAAGGAGGCATAATATTCCATTGTATATATGGACCATATCTTCTTTATCCATTCATTTGTTGAAGGACATCTTGGTTCTTTCCACAGTTTGGCAATTGTGGCCATTGCTGCTATGAACATTGGGGTACATGTGGCCCTTCTTTGTACTGCATCTGCTTCTATGGGGTACATACCTAGTCATGCAATGGCAGGGTCATAGGGTCATATTTTTAATTTCATGAGGAATCTTCACACTGTTTTCCAAAGTGGCTGCACCAACTTGCAATCCCAACGAGAGTGTAAGGGTGTGCCCCTTTCTCCACACCCTCTCCAACATTTGTTGTTTACTGTCCTGTTGATTTTGGCCATTCTGACTGGTGTAAGGTGGTATCTCAGCGTGGTTTTGATTTGAATCTCCCTGATGGCTAAAGATGATGAACATTTTTTCATGTGTCTGTCAGCCATTTGTATGTCTCCTTTGGAGAAGTGTCTGTTCATGTCTTCTGCCCATTTTTTTTTTTAAGATTTTATTTATTTGACAGAGAGAAACACAGCGAGAGAGGGAACACAAGCAGAGGGAATGGTAGCGGGAGAAGCAGGCTTCCTGCAGAGCAGGGAGCCCAATGCGGGGCTCGATCCCAGGACCCTAGGATCATGACCTGAGCAGAAGGCAGACGCTCAACGACTGAGCCACCCAGGTGCCCCTTCTGCCCATTTTTTGGATGTGATTTTCGGTTTTGTGAGTGTTGAGATTGAGGAGTTCTTTATAGATCTTAGATATCAGGCCTTTGTCTGTATTTTCATTTGTGAAACTAAAAGAGTTCTGAAACTAGTCCCGTTCTGTGGGTTGCCTGTTTGTTTTGTTGACTGTTTCCTTTGCTGTGCAAAACCTTTTTATCTTGATGAAGTCCCAAAAGTTCAGTTTCGCTTTTGTTTCCTTTATCTTTGGAGACATGTCCTGAAAGAAGTTGCTGTGGCTGATGTCAAAGAGGTTACTGCCTAAGTTCTCCTCTAGGATTTTGATAAATTCCTTCCTCACATTGAGGTCTTTTATGCATTTTGAGTTTATCTTCATGTATGGTGTAAGAGAATGGTCAAGTTTCATTCTTCTACATAGAGCTGTCCAATTTTCCCAGCACCATTTATTGAAGAGACTGTCTTTTTTCTACTGGATATTTTTTCCTGTTTTGTCAAAGATTATTTGACCATAGAGTTGTGGGTCCATATCTGGGCTCTCTATTCTGTTCCACTGGTCTATGTGTCTGTGTTTGTGCCAGTACCATGCTGTCTTGGTGATCACCGCTTTGTAGTAAAGCTCGAAATCAGGCAATGTGACGCCAATAAGTTAAACAACCTAGAAGAAATGGATGCATTCCTGGAAACCTATAATCTTCCAAGATTGAAACAGGAAGAAATTGAGAACCTAACTAGGCCAATATCTAGTAATGATATTGAAGCAGTGATCCAAAACCTCCCAAAAAAACAAGAGTCCAGGACCAGACGGATTCCCTGGGGAATTCTACCAAACCTTCAAGGAAGAAATAATACCTATTCTCCTGAAAATGTTTCAAAAAATAGAAACAGAAGGAAAACTTCCAGACTCTTTCTATGAAGCCAGCATTACCCTGATCCCCAAACCAGGCAAAGACCCCATCAAAAAGGAGAATTTCAGACCAATATCCTTGATCAATATGGATGCCAAGATTCTCAACAAGATCCTAGCTAATAGGATCCAACAGCACATTCAAAAGATGATCCACCATGACCAAGTGGGATTTATCCCTGGGATGGAAGGGTGGTTCAACATTTGCAAATCAAACCATGTGACAGAACAAATGATTAAGAGAAGAGAGAAGAACCACATGGTCCTCTCAATTGGTGCAGAGAAAGCGTTTGACAAAATTCAGCATCCATTCCTGATTAAAACTCTTCAAAGTATAGGGATAGAAGGAACATTCCTCAACATCATCAAGTCTATCTATGAAAAGCCCACAGCAAATATCATTCTCAATGGGGAAAAGCTGACAGCCTTCCCTTTGAGATCAGGAACACGACAAGGATGCCCACTCTCACCACTCTTGTTCA
>JAQQSY010000155.1:0-19755 GCA_028646535.1 Procyon lotor
AAAAAAAAAAAAAAAAGAACTCTCTACCTTACAAGTGAAAGAAAGATAAAAGCTTTCTAGATAAGCAAAAGTCAAAGGAGTTCATCACCACTAAGGCTGTCCTATGAAAATGTCAAAGGGACTTCTTTAACCTGAAAAGAATGGCACTAATTAATAAAAAATCATAAAAATAAAAAAGAAATCACTGGAAAATAAATATATAGAGTAAAGGTAGTGGATCAATCACCTAAAAGCAAGTATAAAAGTTAAAAGACAAAAGTAATAAAGTAAATTAAAACTATAATAATTAGGTAAGGGGTGCATGAAATAAGATTAGATAAAATAAGATAAGATAAAAAGATAAGAGGAATAAGAAGATGTGAAAATGTGACATCAAAAATATAAAACAGGAAGGAGGAGAAAAAAAGTAGAGTTTTGTATATGTTTAAATTAAGTTGTTATTAGCTTAAAACAGACTATTATAAAGGATACTTTATATGAACCTCACAGTAATCACAGAACAGAACTTCGTAGTAAATACATAAAAGAAAATGAATAAGAAATCTAAACAGAACCTAAAGAAAACCATCAAACCACAAGGGAAAAGATAATGAGAAGAAAGGAACAGAAACAAATAAACAAACAAAAAGAAAAATAAAAGAAAAAAAAACCACAGGAGTAGATGTATCTTTTTGGATTAGTGTTTTCATATTCTTTGGATAAATACCCAGTAGTGTGATTACTGGATTGTAGGGTAGTTCTGTATTTAACTTTTTGAGAAATCTCCATAATGTTTTCCAGAATGGCTGCACCAGTTTGTATTCCCACCACCTAGTGCATGAGGTTTCCCTTTTCTCCACATCCTTATGTCATTTCTTGTGTTTTTTAATGTAGGAATTGATTTTATCCACTTATGTCATTGTAGTTTTGATTTGCATTTCCTTATTAGGTGATGTTGAACATCTTTCATGTGTCTGTTGGCCATCTGTAAATATCTCCTCCCATTCACTAGGTTGCCTTCTAGTTTTACTAATTGTTTCCATCACTGTGCAGAAGTTATTTTGATGAAGTCCCAACAGTTTATTTTGCT
The DNA here is from genome assembly GCA_028646535.1 of Procyon lotor. Classification (NCBI taxonomy): domain Eukaryota; kingdom Metazoa; phylum Chordata; class Mammalia; order Carnivora; family Procyonidae; genus Procyon; species Procyon lotor. The sequence goes on from JAQQSY010000155.1 coordinate 1,070, forward strand.
TTTTATTTCCTTGCTTCAGAAAACATATCTAGAAAAATACTGCTATTGCAGATATCAAAGAAATTACTGCCTGTGCTCTACTCTAGGATTTTTATGGTTTCAGATCTTACATTTAGGACTTTAATCCATTTTGAACTTATGCTTGGGTATGGTGTAAGAAACTGATCCACTTTCATTCTTTTGCATGTAGCTATCCAGTTTCCCCACACCATTTGTTGAAGAGACTACCTTTTTCCATTGTATATTCTTTCCTTCTTTGTCAAAAATTGATCATTTAACCATGGATTTCTGCATTCTCTATTCTGTTCCACTGATCTATGTGTCTGGTTTTGTGCCAGTGTCTTACTGTTTTGATTACTATAGTTTTATAACATGACTTAAACTCCAGAATTGTGATTCTTCCAGTTTTTTCTTTTTCAATATTTCTTTGGCTCTTCAGGGTATTTCATGGTTTCATACAAATTTTAGGATTGTTTATTTTAGCTCTGTGAAAAATGCTGTTAATATTTTGATACAACTTGCATTAAATGCATGGACTAGTTTGGGTAGTATAGACATTTTAACAATAATTGTTCTTCCAACTCATTTACTTGCATTAATGTTTTCTAGTCTCAGATTATAGTTCTTTCACCTCTTCATTAAGTTTATGCAAACTTTTTCAAAAGAATTTTTCCTTAAGGTTTTTGATACCACAACAATCATAAAATCAGGTATTCTTTCTATCCAATGCAATTAAAACAATGGCAATTTATTCAGTATTGGGAAAAGAAACTTTAAGATATGACTATTTCCGTCACTACACTAACTCCATGCAGGATTCCATTTGGCTGACATGAAAATGCAGGTGTCAGACAGCTTTCCTTTTGATCAAACTATGATACTTTAGCTGTATTTCTTATTTGTTGGAACAAGAAATCAAGATCTTTAATATGATTTAGTAGATTTAAAAGATGATACTTTAAACACTGCTTCTGTGTCTACATATGCTAATGGAGAGTTTTAATTATCTTTACTTTGAAAAAATAGAATAATAACTTCTTTCAAAGACTTGTAAATGTTTCAGGATTTCATAATTTGGCATGAATGAATGTGTAAAGAGTCCAAACTACATCTTTTTTTTATTTTTAATTTTAATTCTAAGCAATATCTTCTTCTGCCTGTGGAATCCAAAAGCATTATTATGGAATTGGCATGTCATAGCAAACCTCCTCCAAGAAAACACTTTTATCTTATACATATACTTTTCTTTCCTCTAAGAAGAATTTTAACTAGCACCTTTTATACTAACTTGATTGCATCCAGATTTTCCCTGCTCCCATCCACGTTTACAGGCCCTGTGATTTTTTGCAATCTTGTATATAAAATACACAATTTGCTGTGTGTTCCCTCAGGCTTTCGTTTAGTTATAAATGCTGAGAGTGGTGACCTTGTGTTTTGTTATGACTAAGTATTGCCACAATCCCAATGCTTTCTTCATACATATTTATTGATGGTATCTAAAATATTTGGCTCAGGAAAGGCCATTTTCTCCTTGATAGATTTCTTCCAGTGGGGATCTTGGCAGGTGTGGGGTTCTTTAAATGGCAAAATCTTTCCAATATAAGTTCTAGAAATTATAAAGAAGCTTTTTTTTGAAACATCTTTTTAGAATAGAGTTTATCTTATTTGAATGAGTGGCTTGTGTCCAATATCTAAGTGGCTTAATTAAATAGAGGTTATTTTTCATATTAAATAAATGTCTAGAGTCAGGGTATCCAGCAGCACAATAAAGCCACACACTCATACAAGGAAACCTTGAGTAAGGTTGAACTGTTCACCTGAGCCCAGATGGTGATGTATACTTCCTGAGGAGCAGCTGTTCTTATGTATATCTAACTTGAACTTACAGGAAAGAAAACAATAATTTAATTAGGGGTATGATAGAGCAAAAGTAAAGCTATTTGGACATCAGTTTAAGGGCAGTAAAAAAACACTTAACTTACTTAGCATTCCCATTTGTTTGAACATCCCAAAATGTCACTCAAACAGATCAAGAGTCACGTTTATTAAGTACAGTGGGCAGAGGAGGTTGCAGTGGCATCAAAAGTTTATCCTTACACATAATTCTTTTTACCAGCTATTCTCTGTGATGACACAGTGGCTGGGGACAGATGCAATCTAACTTTTACCTCCGCTATGACTTATTTCTGTGTACTTGGGCTGTTCGATAGAAAGTCAAAATGTTAAGTGAGGTCTATGTGTAATATCTAATTTGGCAGAAAGTCCCTACTCAACAGTTCCCTACCCTACTCCTTATCTTCCCCACTTGCAGCATGAGGTCTACACCACCTTGGTCCATCTTCCCAAGTCTATTAAAGCAAACACTATTAGATATTTTTTTAAAATATTGTATCTTTTTCTGCTTTATTTGTCCTTAAGACACATTCACTAGAAGCAGGGTTCTAATTATTATTGCTCACCTAATTTATCTTACCTGTGAGACAATGTTTAGAAACCAAGTGCTAAATTATTCATTCTACCTGCCATATGAGCAGTGCTTTCTTGTCATGGTAAATGCAGTTCATAAACAAACAGTCTTGTTTGGCCCTCATCCTTCAGGAAGCATTAAAAAAAGCAAAGAAAACTTTAAGATATTCCCCATGCATCCTCTAGTGAATTTTTTTTCTTTTTAGGTTTTTTCCAGTATTGATAAAATTTACTGGTTTATATTTTGATTCATGTTTATCATTCTTATTCATGGATATAAGCAAATTAAAATGTTTGCTGAGGCTGTATGGGTAAGATTTTTCCTTTTATTTTTGCTTCAAGTGTGAAGAATATCTGATCTTTAAGAAAAGCTTTAAAAAAAATCAGTAATGAAATTGGCATCTAGAGTTAGCTGACATAAAGTGCCAAAGTTCAGGTTTGGGGAATCTAGTTGACTACCTCCAAGACATAGTAAGAAATACATGGAGAACTCAAGGACTGTAGGTTGTGCATCAGTTAGTTCTAATGGCAATGGATAACTTAACAGAAGAGAATGATAAGCTCAACTTCAAAATCCCTCAGATTTTATTTACAATCTTACCTACAATCTTCATATTACTGTGAAGCTTTCATAATTATTATTTTAATGTCTCATAATTTATAGACTTCAATATTATTAAATATTTCCATCTTATTGCATGCTTAAAGTCTATTTTTTCTATGAATAACGCCTATATTAACAAATTCTTATAAATATTTCCTTGTATGTATGAGTTTTACTTTTAAAGGCATTTCCAGAAGTAGACAGTTTCAAATGGCATAAACTTTGTTTTGAGCCCTTTGAGTACACTGCCATATTGTCATTCAAATGAAATTCCCACCAGGCATAAACACAATTTCACCGTGTTTTTTTAGCATTTCACTCTACAATTTTTAATGGATTTTCTGTATTTTACATTAGTTGAATCAAAGCAGTGGACAAGAAGTAAATGTCTTCAAATTGGAGGAACATCTGCACATTTACAGCTTGTTAGATATCCATAATTAAGAGATTTCTTGCTCAAGGCCTTCACCAAATGCCAGTTTGTTGATCTCTAATGTATTACATGATACTTGACTGTTACCTAAGAGGGTATCTCAATCATTTCATCACTATGGTTTTCTTTGAAATCTGATTAACAGTATGAACAGTTTCTTAGAATAATAGACATATTCACAGGCACACAGGCATATTTACTGCACGTGTGCACACACACACAATTTAATATAATTTGAGGAATTCATGGATTACCTCATGTCCATTCACTTTAACAACCTTAGCTAAAGATGATGGACTATGAGTAAATTACAAGTAAAGGAGAAGATAGTGGGTATTGAGGAGGGCACGTATTGCATGGAGCACTGGGTGTGGTGCATGAACAATAAATCTTGTAACACTGAAAAAATAAAATAAACATATTTGGGGAAAAAAATAAAGGAGAAGATAAAAGGAAAGATCTGAAACTTTGAGGTCTCTGGGGAGAGTAAGACCAAGTAGGGCTCAACACTGGGGATATGAAGACTGAGAAGTTGAAATTTTCCAGGAAGCCTCACAACTAGAGTGGGAAGAAGGTCACCAAAAATAACCACAGACCCTTATATTTAGTCTTACCCTAGATTTAGAACCAAAGCTAATTGGCATGAGGCTATCCTTCACTCTACTTTTCTTGATTCTCCAGTTGTCAGTCATAGGACAGGTATTAAAATATAAAGAAACTATAATTTTTAAGTTGTGGTCTTCACTTTGGATCATCTAGGAAGGTAAACTGCCTTCATTCCTTTCTCTCCCTCCAGTCCCAGGCCAAGCCAAAGCCCTTTTTTGGTGGGCAATCTTACATAGCTACATCTAGAATAATGACTTACTTATGTCAGTGAGATACTAATGTATTCAGGGTTTTCTGCTCACACATATTCTTTTTTTTTTTTCTATTTGCAAAGCTTTTGGAACATTATAGTTATTCACAAATATTTTCAAGTTCAAAGAAATATAAAGTATCATAGTTTGGTAAGTCTCAGTCTGATTTTCAGAATTAGAATAATAATCTACCTATTCTGCTTAATAGCAAACAAAAGATACTGTATGAAATCAGTGACTGAATATAGAAAAAAATATGTTTCTGATTCGTTTAGAAAAGTCTTATATACATCCATTTTAACTATTTTTTATAACCTAAATATTTATTGCATTAAGTTTAAAGAATATCTTCATCTTGTTAAAACCAAGATAGCATTAGGTTCATAGGCTAACATGATGGAAATATTTATGTTGGGAATATCTCACTTCTGGAACTGTCATGCAAAGGACAGAAGAAAATGCATCAAATGTGAGCTGCAGTTAATTTGAAGAGTATTTTACAATCAAAGCATACCATGGATTTCCTTGGAAATTGCTTGGCCCGTGACCATGTAAGAATAGTAATTAGGTCTTTAATACCCACAGAATTAAAGAATCTTCTCAAATAGCATCTTGTTAATTTTCCTATAAAGACACTGTGCTAAGACGAGAAATGTTACAGTTTAGCTGTGTACACTACAGGCAGATGTATAATGATTATTGAAGGGCAAATTGAACCCAGAATCCATGCAAATCTTTTTTAAAAAAGCCATTTCAAAAAATTCTATCAGTACATAAAACTCACTTCTTCAAGGCTTTTTTTAGAGCATTCTCTGAACAGGAGTCAAAAAGGTCATCTGAAAAATAGTGATGAATATCTTGTGATATTTTCTCCTGAAGCTCTCTTCAATCCACACCATATGGACACTTTCTAATGTACCACCATAATAAGATTGTCTATCTGTTCCTTTAGCTCAAAGTGAATTAGAAGCAAACAGAAAGGGAAATGGGTCACCCTGGATAGGATTATCAAAATCACATCAAGAGTGGAAAATAGCAACCTGACAAAGGCAGAAGTGAGGGAAAAATTAAAAAACAGAACAGAACCGCTAATCTATACAATTCATGGCTGCTTAAAAGGGATACTCACAAGTTTCACAAGGATAACATTTCCCCCAAAACCATTGGCTGAGAAAACTAGAAAGGCTGACTTACATGAGTTTTTGCAACTAGTGAGGCTCAAAGACTGAGTATTAGAGGTCCCTGGGTGTGGCTGGGTAGAGACCTGAGAACAATGCCTGAGAGGACACAGGGAAACAACACTGAGGCAGACTGTGTAATCTGAGGATCGCCTAAGGGGCTCAGGGAGAGACCGGAGAGACTGTTTCTACTTTTTGGAGAGCCTCTGTGAGACACGGCATTGCCTCTCTGGAGACAGAAGAACCAGTGGGCACCATTTCCCTCCCTCACCCCTCAGCATAGGTGCAGAGACATGTGCTGAGGGCGGCTGACAGGGATACTGGCTGCTTAGCCTACTTGCTTCAAATTCCATGCCCCCGTGCTCCTGCATGACTGCCCTTCTGGGTCAAATCTGCATCAGTCTCAGCACAGTGAGGCCCTTTCTCAGAGGACCAGTGCAGGTCCTCATCACACCAGGTCCCTGAAGTTTGGAATTTTAAAAATCAACAAGCCTGACTGGGGTAGAGCCTAAGAAAAAGGAGAGTAGGAGAAAAAAATAAAATAAATTTCAAGAATCTATAATATATGAATCCATAAATGTTACAAAAGTATGAAATATTCATTACAACTATGGCTCTACATAATGTATGTGTATGAGTGAGACACACACAAATATGTATACTTGTGGTGCTATGATGATAATGGATATATTTCACTCTTAAATCTTCATCTCATATTGTCAATATAACCTTTTTCCAATGCATAATATTTAGCATAAATAATATTCAACATTAATAACCCAGAGGATATTTTAATTTATTAATTTATCTCACTTATTCTGTAAAATTTTTGAAAGACTCTACTTATTTTATTAGAATGTGCCAAAAAATAAAAGGAATTGACTTAAAAGTTATCAAGTCTCCACCAATAACTACCTTGTTGTTAAGAAGAGACTTTAAAATCTGACAGAAGGAAGACAGCAGTGTAAGAGGAACTCTCCTTGGAGAGTGTCTTCTTACACAGATAATATGAGTCAAGCTTCCATCAATTCATGAAAAGACTTTCTAATATCTGCTGAAATTTCAAGCCCCACATCTGTTTAACTATGCATGATATGATTAAGTTTCACTAGCAAATTAGTGAGAAAATTTGTACTGTGCAACTCCCTGTAAAAAAAAAAAAAAATTCACTGTTAGAGTTTGGGGGAAGGTGGAGGAATAGCAAGACCCTGAGCTCTCCCCATCCTGTTTCAGTTGGAAACCATCCACATCCATGTCAATAAACCAAAGAGCTATCTGAAGCCTGGCAGAATAAATGCCACAACTAAAAACAGAAAAGAAGCTGCATCTGAAAAGTTAAGATGGTCAGAATGGCAGAGGGAGGCTGCCTGCAGGAGGGAGGGAGATTCACGTATGGAGAGAGCAGAGAAACAGACACTCACACAAGGAAGCTCACATGGGGAAGATTACTCCCCATAATATTTACCTTTAAGAAAAACCAGAGTTTATAAAACAGGTGAGATTTGGAACTTGGAGCTTTAAAAGTCACTGGGCAACCTGGAAGGGTAAGTGATAGTTGGGTCACTGCCCTTATGGAGAAAACAGCCTGCACAGAAAAGCATTATAAAAATAGAAGTAATAAAACAGCAGAGATAAAGGGCACAATAAACAAAATGAGGAACATGCTTAAAGGAATGAAAGTAGCATAGAAGAAGCATAGAAATGAATTAGTGACATAAAAGAAGCAATGAAAAGTAATCTAGCTGAGCAAAAGAGAAAGAAAAGAATTATACAAAACAAGAATAGGTTTCAGGAATTCAGTGACTCCAAACATATAGGAGTCCCAGAAGAAGAAGAAGAAGAGACAAAAGGGAGGAGAAATTTTATTTGAAGAAATAATAGCTGAAAACTTCTCTAATCATGGGAAGGAAACATTCAGATCCATAAGGCACAGAAAACCCTCAACAAAATCATCAAAAGCAGACCCACACCAAGATATATTGTAATTCAATATGCAAAATGTAGTGATAAAGAAAAAAAATTAAAATCAACTAGACAAAAGAAGTCTATAACTTATAAGGGAAAACTCATAAGGCTAGCAAGAGCTTTTTTTTTTTTTTTAGCAGAAACTTAGTAAGCTAGAAGAGAGTGGCATGATTTGGTCAAAGTGCTGAATAGGAAAAATCTGTAGCCAAAAGTATTCTATCCAGCAAGGCTATCATTCATAATAGAAGGAGAGATAAAGAGTTTTCCAGACAAACGAAAAATAAAGGAGTTCATGACCACTAAACCAATTCTGCAAGAAATGTTAAAAGGGACTCTGAGTGGAAAGAAGAGACCAAAAGTGACAGTATAGAGCTAGGAAACATAAAAGCAGTAAAAGTGAACATTTATATAAAAAGTTCAGTCAAGGAACTCACACAAAAAAATATAAAATAAAATATTTACCTAAAATGTGGGAAGGAGAAAAAAGAATGGATTAAAACTTAAATGGCCATGAACTTAATATACACTACTATATGCAAAAGAGTTTAAATACAAACCTAATGGTAACCATATATCAAAAACCACTGATAAATATGCAAAGCATAAAGAGAAGGAAATTCAAATATATCACTAAAGAAAATCAGCAAAATATAGAGAAAGACAAGAAAGGATTAGAGAAAATCTTCAAAAACAACTGTAAGACAAGTAATAAACTGGCAATAAATACATATCTATCAATAATTACTTTGAATGCAAATGGACTAAATACTCTAATCAAAAGACATAGGGTGACAAAATGGATTTAAAAAATATACCCATCCAAATGCTGCCTATAAGAGACTTTTGAAACCTGAAGACACCTGCCAATTGAAAGTGAGGGGATGGAGAAACATCTGTCTTGCAAGTGGATGACAAAAGAAAGCAAGAGTAGCAATACCAAATACACTTTAAAACAAAGCTGTAACTAGAGACAAAAAGATATTATATAATAATGAAAGGGACAATTCAACAAGAAGATATAACAATTATAAAGATATATGCACTCAATATTGGAGCACCCAAATACATAAAATAGTTAATAACAAGCATAAATGAACTATTTGATAATAATACAGTAACAGTAGGGAAATTTAACAGCCCACTTACATCAATAGATCATCTAAATAGAAAATCAACAAGAAAACAATGACTTTGAATGACACACTGGGCCAGATAGATTTAACAGATATATTCAGAACATTGCATCTTAAAACAGCAGGATATGCATTCTTTTCAAGTGCACACATTATATTCTCCAGAATAGATCACATATTAGCCCACAAAACAAACATGAACAAATTCAAGAAGATCAAAACCACACCATGCAAATTTTCTGACCATACTATGAAACGAGAAGTCAACCACAAGAAAAAATTCTGAAAAGACCAAAAATACATGGAGATTAAATAACATGCTACTAGAAAATGAATGGGTCAACCAGGAAATAAGAAAAGGAATTTAAAAAAATACATGGAAAAAATGAAAATGAAAATGGTCCAAAACCTATGAGATGGCAGTTTATGGCAATACAGGCCTACCTCAAGAAGCAAGCAAAATTGCAAACAGCTTAATTTTGTACCTAAAGAAGCTAGAAAAAGGGGAAACAAAACCTACAACCATCAAAAGGGAATAAATATTAAGATTAGAGCAGAAATAAATGATAAAGAAACTAAAAAAGAACAACAACAAAAATCAATAGAACACATCAATGAAACCTTGAGCTGGTACTTTGAAAAAAAAAAAAATCAATAAAATTCACAAACCTGTAGCCAGACTTATCAAGAAAAAAAAAATGACTAAGGACTCAAATAAAATCACAAATGAGGAGAAATAACAACCAACACCACAAAAATACAAATAATCATAAGAGAGTATTATGAAAAACTATATGCCAACAAAAGGACATACCTAGAAGTAAAGGATAAATTCATTGAAACATATAAACTACATCACAACTGAAATAAGAAGAAATAGAAAATTTGAACAGACCAAAACCAGCAAAGAAAATGAATCAGTAATCAAAAAAAACCCCAACAAAAGCCCAGGATCAGATAGCTTTACGGGCGACTTCCACCAAACATTTAAAGAAGATTTAATACCTATCCTTCTTAAACTATTCCAAAAAATACAGAAGGAAAGAAAACTTCCAAATCCATTCTATGAAGCCAGCATTACCTTGATATCAAAACCAGATAAAGACACCATGAAAAAAGAGAAATACAGGCCAATATCCCTAATGAATACAAATGTAAAAATTCCCGACAAAATACTAGGAAACTGAACTCAAAATCCTTGAAAAAACCATTCACCATGATCAAATGGGATTTTTTCCTGGGTTGCAAGTGTGGTTCAATATTTGCAAACCCATGTGATACATCACATCAGTAATACAAAGTTAATAAAAAACCTATAATCATTTCAATAGATGCAGAAAAACATTTGACAAGTTACAACATCTATTCATGTTAAAACCCTCAGCAAAATAGGGTTAGAGGGAACATACCTCAGCATATTAAAGGCCTTATATGAAAAATCAATAGCTAACATCATTCTCGGGAAAAACTGAGAACATTTCCCCCTAAGGTGAGGAATAAGACAAGGATGTCCACTGTCACCACTTTAACTAAACATAGTACTGGAAGGGCTAGCCACAGCAACAAAAGTAAATAAAAGGCATCCAAATCAGTAAGGAAGAAGTAAAACTTTATTTTCTGATAGCATACTATATATAAAAAAGACCCTAGGAACTCTAACAAAAAACTACTAGAATGGATAAATAAGTTCAGTAAGGTCATAGAATACAAAATCAATGTACAGAAATATATTGCATTTCTATACACCAATAATGAAGCAGCAGACAAAGAAATTAAGAAAACAATCCCATTTACAACTGTACCATAAATTATAAAATACTTAGGAATAAACTTAACTAAGAAGGTGACAAGGCTATTTTAAGGAGAAAATTTTGTGAATGAGGACTGAAATCAGAGGAGGTAGACAGGAAATGAAAAAGGCCTGAGGATGCCAGGTCCCTTGTCCCATTTTAATAATTTAAAAACTCAAGTTTGACCCTAACTAGGAGAATAAGGCCAGCAGGCAGAAACAAAGTAGGTTGAACATGTGGGAAACTTGGTACGTTCAATCTACGATATTTAGGATTCTTGTGATAAAGTAGAGCAGAGCTGAGGAAACATGAACTCTTCCTCTCTCTTTGTGAAACAAAGATTCAGAGGTAAAACAAGGACTGAAAAGAAGGTTGAAACATTTGGTACACAGAGAATTTTGCAGCTTTGACAACACCAAGTACCAGTCAGAGAAACAGGATTCTCAGCTTGCCTGGAGTGATGCATTTCCTAGACAAGGCCCAATTACTCATCCACCCTGGTGCCAAAGTCCTTTGCTATTTAAGTATTTGCAGTACTCCCACCAATTGTGGAGCATACCTCCTGACCCCAAACTTTGGGCTCAGCCAAATGACTCATTTGGATCAATATGATATTAGGAGATGGATTTCAAGCAGGGCCATGGAATATACTTGTGCGACTAGCCTTCCACTTTTGCAATCCTGCTATATGAGAAGGCCATGCCCTGGTCTACCTATTAGTTTCCACAGAATGGGAGGCACATGGAGCAGTCTCAGGAAAATGAAGGGACATATGGAGCAGATCGATTGTGGTGATGAGCCACTCCAATGATCATAGCCTCCCCAACAAACCAGTACATCTGTGAGAATCAATTACTGTTTTTTTTAAACCACAGAATTTTGAAAGTGTTGTAACATAATATTGTTGTAGCTATAGTTAGCTGATTTTACTCAGATGGAAAGACTCAATATTGTAAGGATGTCGATAGTCTCCAGATTAATATCTAGACTCAATGTAATTCCAGTGAAGGTTTAACAAGTATTTTTATTTTTGTTTTCAAAATTGAGTCTAAAAAATTTCATAAAGAAATATAAAAGCTAAGAATACTGCAGGTGATTTGAAAAAGAAAAAGAACACAGCATAGGAAGAACTACCACCAAATAACAAGACCTGTGAGAAAACTTTGCTGATTAAAAAAGTAAAGGAATAGGTGTGCCTGGGTAGCTCAGTTGGTTAAGCCTCTGTGTTTGGCTCTGGGAGGCTCAGTTGGTTAAATGTCTGCCTTTGGCTCAAGTCATGATCCCAGGGTCCTGGGATCAAGCCCCAAAGAGGGCTCCCTGATTCTCCCTCTCTCCCTGTTTCCTCCCCTGTTCATGTGCTCTCTCGCAAATGCTCTCTCTCTCTGTCAAATAAATAAATAAAATCTTGAATATAAAACAGTAAAAGAATAGACAAAATGACCAAAAGGCTAGAAAGGCAAGCCCAGAAATAGACCTACATATGGACCATCACCTAATTTATGACAAAGTATCAATGAAGTTTAGAGGGGAAATGATAAGCTTTCAACAAACAGTGCTGGAACAATTAGATATTCATATGGAAAACAATTCATGTTGACTCCTATATTACCATTTACTAAAAAAAATCAATAAATTCCAGATGGATTACAGATCTAAGTAGAGGATAAGCCCAAACAAAAACCTTTTAGAGTAAGCAGTAGGAAAAGTTCATAACCACCAACAAAATTTTCTTGAAAAAAAAAATTTCTTGAACAGGAGACAAAAAGCCTAAATCAAAGAACAGAATAGATTTAGTTACATTAAAATCAAAAAATTCTGGGGCACCTGGGTGGTTCAGTGGGTTAAAGCCTCTGCCTTCGGCTCAGGTCATGATCTCAGGGTCCTGGTATTGAGCCCCGCATCGGGCTCTCTGCTCGGCAGGGAGCCTGCTTCCCCCTCTCTCTCTGCCTGCCTCTCTCTCCCTACTTGTGATATCTCTCTCCCTGTCTGTCAAATAAAAATCAAGAAATTCTGCTCAAAAAAACAGTAGTGGAGTGAAAACGCAGCTCACAAAGTGTGACAATACATTTGTAAAACATCTATCCCTTGTTTCTAGAAAGTACAAACATCCATATAAGCCAATAAGCAAAAGAAACTCAACAATGGATAAATAGCAAGACTTCAATGGATTTTATAAAAGAAGACATCTATAATGTCATACACATATGAAATGAACATATGAAAACATGAAAATGGCCAGTAAGCACATGAAAACACCTAGCATTAGTCATCATGAAAAGGTAAATTCAAACCACAGTGAGTACAGATACACATCACAAGAATGGCTAAATTAGGACTAACAATAATAAATGTTAGCAAGGATGCCAAACAATTCTGATCCCCCTAACATTGCTTTTAAAATGCAACATGGTAACCATTTTACAAATCATTTGGCAGCTTCTTATAAAGTTATATTTATACCCATACTATGGGTATATTCCCACACAATTCCTGCAAAAATACTCCTGCACACCCACGCAATTCCTCTGTAGGGACATCTAGGGTATCTTAGACAAATAAAATCATAGGTCCCCAAATGATTTGTACAGAAAGGTCCATGGAAACTTCATTCTTAATAGCCCCAAACTGGAAAGTCCAAGTGACTTTCTTACTGTTTCAGTAAGAAAACAGATAAGCAAACTGTAGTATACATTTGTATGATGAAATATTTCTCATCAATAAAATAAAGCAAATTACTGTTACACACAACAGCAGGGATGAATCTCAAACACATTATGCTGAGAGAAGGCAGACACAAAATGGCACATGCTGTATAATTCTGTGTGTTTGAAATTTTAGAACAGTCAAAACTAATCCATGGTGATAAAAAGAATAGTAGTTGCCTCAGGGGATGGTGGCACATAAGGAAGTCAAACTGGAGTGAAAATATATGTCTTTATAGGGATGGGGCATGGATTATATGAGCATATGCCTTTGCTCATATAATGAGCAAATGAGATGCATCAAAATTCATCAAACTTAAGGTCCTTTCCATAAATTATATATCTTATTATAGGTTGGAGTTTTAGTTTTTAAATACTGGTGAAGTGCCAGCACTATAAGTAATATTCATTGAAACTTAGAAACAAATTTCTTGAGTGTGTATCATATTCTTGGTTTTACATTTAAGCAGTTATAAAGAGGCATGTGCTCTGAAGGAGAGCTTTCTTGTAGATAGACAGGCTTTTTCTCTATCTTGTAGACAAGAGAAGATTATAGGGCTTTGTAAGTTGGTATAAAAGCAGATGCCAAAAGATGGTATCAGAATTTTATGCTTCAGAATTTAACCCTTAGAAAATAATAAGAATAGAAATATTTTAAAGCAGATGTATAAACTAATCTCTCCATATTATGTATATATTTAAACCCATGGAATAAAGGAAATAATTATTTAAAATTAATTGAGTACTCATTATGTTTTCCTAGGACTGGTTAGATGTCAAATTTGGTAAAAACTACTTAAATGAGGGGGTTATATTAAATTTAAAATACATGGGTTGTACAAACTTAATTTGCAATATTAGTTGAGTTCCAATTCTTTTAGATAAATAAATGTTATTGGTATGTTTACATGGTATCACATAACCAAATGAAAAGTTAAAAATTAAATTAGGCTTACCCATTGTCTGAATGGTGAGTTACAGATAGAGACAGGGTTCGGAATGGGAAACTGTGGGGAAAGGTAGTAAGAGTAGGCAACAAAAACACAGTAAAACTTTGAGGAATGAGATCACCATGAGAGATAAATAGATCCTGGTCTTTAAGGAATGTCTCATATTCAATTTTAAGTTACTAAGTATATTTTTAAGTAATTTTCATGACTTCAGTAAAAGTTTGCCATACTAAAAAAAGTCGTATGAGCAGAGGAAAAGTGTGGTGTCAAATGAGGCAGGAAGTTGGAGCAAGAGAGGACCAGGAAAAACATAGACAGAGCTCACCTCCACCAAGCCTCCTTGGAAATATTACAAAAGGGTGAGTCTCCTGCAGTACGTGGTACAGGCACTCAGGCATATATATTTAATTGCATCAGAGAAATAGCATTACCCCTGAAAGCTGGATAATTTGTGAATTTCCAGAAGGTAGAAATGTGTCAAACAAATAAAATAGCTAGAAAAATGACTCACCTTTTTTCCTCAAATCATCTGGCAAATAGACCGCATATACTCTGAGGGTTTTCAATAACTTCAATTAATTTCCAAATGTCCTCCTAAGATCATAAGTGAGTTAAAGAAATCTCCATGATTTTCTGAATTTCTCTAGAGTGAATATTTTTAGTTCATGAGGTTAAAACTCTAACATTTCCTTGCAGGTCACAAATGTATTATCAGTATATGTAACCTATTTGTTACTGAAGAAGCTGGTTTCTAAAGGGTTCAAACTAGCAAATTTACTTTACTCACACGGAGGAATAACAGTCTCCAACATTCACAGGTAAAGAGGAGAATAAACAATGTCCTTTCTACTCCTAAAAGTCTCTTCAAAGAGTATTTTTCTATTCCTGATCTTTTCCTATATAGTATACAAGGTTGTCATTGTTAGAATGATTTTGCTAAGTCTACACCTTCCTTCAAAATATGTGAGCACTTTGACTAAAATTCACAGCCAAAGGAAAGTTTCATCCAACATCATGTTAAATATAAATATGACTAAGACCTAGAATTTTAAAACCTAAAAGATTTGTCATAATTTCTAAAGAATTGTCATATCATAATAATTTAAAATACTTCAATTACTTTGGAATGCACTTTACATGCATGGGATAATGAATTTACAAGACATATACTTACATATACAAAGAATATAACATTTTTCAACAACTAAATTTCATCTTGAGTCCCTTTCTACCTAATGGCAGAAAACTTTTTTTTTTTTGTCATTTCTGAGTTAGCACTGTCATTTCAATGCAATTCTTAACTCTTAGTGTTTTCCCCACTTCCTCCTTCTCCCAAGGATATCATAAGTTCCCAATGAATTGGGGCTTCTTACATATAGTCAAGGCATCAGGGGGAGAAGTATGTTCTTCGGTGAGTGTCTTTTCTTACTAGTATCTGAGAGATGTATGTTGTCTGACTGATTCTTGGTCCTCATCACCTCTCCACACTGGTGTCTACAGAGACATCTGAATGTTACCTGTTCTACTGACAGAATGTTCGATGCTTTCCACCATAGCATTGCATTACCACAACTATGAGACCCTTTACTGTCCACTGAATCTTCACTACCTCAGAAAGAATGTAAGGCTCTTCCTCAACACACTGAGGACATAGAGAATTGGCATTTTCTTCTGTCCTGTCCACCTAAACTCACAATGTAGATATTTCTGTGTTCATGAAGGTAACAGAAGTTACTGAAGGCCACCATTTCCCAGAGTTCCAAAGGTCTACGCTCAGACACCCACCTTAATATCTTTCTCCCTTGAAGCTAAATACAGTTAATTGGATGACAGCTCTCCCCAGTCCTTTCTTAGAAACATTTACAAGTACCTAATACTCCGAGTTCTTTTTTCAATTTTGCCCTGAAAGTGCATGTTCTCTCTCTCTCGCTTGCTCCTTCTCTCTGAGAAATATCTCCATTTGTCCTAAATTTTCTTCCTTAAATGAGGACTGTGATTTTGATATTAAATGTAAAGAATTTGCTGACTGGTTTACTGGATCTTTCTGTGTGACAGCTTCTTCTTGGGTCAATAGCAGCCCCACAATCACCAATTTAAATTTGAGTGTAGAGTTAAATAAAAGAAAAAATGAAAAAGAGACAAAAAAAAAAAGCACATTTTACACCTGCTAATACTTAATGATAGCCACTGAGTAACATATTCAAAGGGATATCACCAAAGGGAAATGGTACATGTCAAATCATTATAAAACACATGAAAAATACAAGAAATGGTCTGAAATAAAATATTGACTGTTCTTCTATAATAACAGACTCAGAGTTACATTTCTTTTTTCCCTTGAATGAACCTTTTTCTTTTCCTCATTAGTACTCTGAAGACAAACAAACCTTAAGAGTAAAATTTAATTTTGCTTGCTATAACTCTAAATTAACTAATAAATCCACATAACCCCAGTAAATAAAACTCCAGATAGAATTTACAAATCTGTTAACTGATTTGCCAATCTACTTTGATTCACTAAAGTGGACTGTCCCTCTCCTTCATAATTATGCCTCAGTAAGTAAATTAGATTTTCTTTCTACATGTTATCTTCATTTGCCGTGTTCAAATAGAATGTTAGTAATGTGTATGCACCTCAGAACAAAGAGGAATTCAGCACTGAACTGCATAAGCCATTTGCACATTTTTAGAGATATAAATGAATTTTCTGTAATATTTAAGGACCAATGGATTTAGTTGGCAGTCAGAACGTGAAAAAGTCAACTTTTGAGCTGTCCACTATCCCATTGCTATTTAACATAGTACTAGAAGTCGTAGCAACAGCAATCAGACAACAAAAAGAAATAAAAGGCATCTAAATTAGCAAAGAAGTCAAACTCTCACTCTTTGCAGATGATATGATATTTTATGTGGAAAACCCAAAAGACTCCACTCCAAAACTGCTAGAACTCATATGGGAATTCAGTAAAGTGTCTGGATATAAAACCAATGCACAGAAATCAGTTGCATTTCTATACACCAACAGCAAGACAATAAAAAGAGAAATTAAGGAGTTGATCCCATTTACGATTGCAACCAAAAAACCATAAGATACATAGGAATAAACCTAACCAAAGAGACAAAGAATCTGTACTCAGAGAGCTATAAAGTACTCATGAGAGAAACTGAGGAAGACACAAAGAAATGGAAAAACGTTCCATGTTCATGGATTGGAAGAATATTGTGAAAATGTCTACACTACCTAAAACAACCTACACATTTAATGCACTCTGTGTCAAAATACCATCAAGTTTTTTTAAAGAAATAGAACAAATAATCCTAAAATTTATATGGAACCAGAAAAGACCCCAAATAGCCAGAGGAATGTTGAAAAAGAAAACCAAAGTTGGCAGCACACAATTCCAGACTTCAAGCTCGACTACACGGCTATGATCATCAAGACAGTCTGGTACTGGCACAAAAACAGACACATAGATCAACGGAACAAAAGAGAGAACACAGAAATGGACCCTCAACTCTATGGTGACTAATCTTCAACAAAGCAGGAAAGAATGTCCAGTGGGAAAAACACAGTCTTTTAAACAAATGGTGTTGGGAAGATTAGACAGCCACATGCAGAAGAATGAAACTAGACCATTTCCTTACACCACACACAAATAGACTCAAAATGGATGAAAGACCTCAATGTGAAATGCGGATCCATCAAAATCCTTGAGGAGAACACAGGCAGCAACCTCTTCAACCTCAGCTGTAGCAACTTCTTCCTAGAAATATCACCAAAGGGAAGCAAGGGAACATTGCAAGGGAAGCAAGGGCAAAAATCAACTATTGGGACTTCATCAAGATCAAAAGCTTTTGCACAGTAAAGGAAATAGTCAACAAAATCAAAAGACAACTGACAGAATAGAAGATATTTGCAAATGATATGTCAGATAAACGGCCAGTATCCAAAATCTATAAAGAACTTATCAAACTCAACACCCAAAGAACAAATAATCCAATCAAGAAATGGGCAGGTTGAGGCACCTGTGTGGTTCAGTGGGTTAAGCCTCTGCCTTTGGCTCAGGTCATGATCTCAGGGTCTTGGGACTGAGCCTCGCATCAGGCTCTCTGCTTAGCAGGGAGCCTGCTGCTGCCTGTCTCTCTGGAAGACACAATGGAATACTCTGCAGCCACCAAAAAACATGAAATCTTGCCATTGCAATGATGTGGATGGAACTAGAGAGTATTATGCTAAGTGAAATAAGTCAATCAGAGAAAGACAATTATATGATCTTTCTGATATGAGGAATTTGATAGGCAGGGTCAGGGGGTCATTGGAGGCAGGGAGGGAAAAAAATGAAGCAAGATGGGATCAGGAGCAGGACAAACCATAAGAGACTCTTAATCTCGGAAACAAACTGAGGGTTGCTGGGGGGTAGGATTGGGGGATGGATCCGGTGGATGGGTTATTGGGGAGGGTATGTGCTATGGTGAGTGCTGTGAATGGTGTAAGACTGATGACTCACAGACCTGTACCCCTAAAGCAAATAATACATTATATGTTAATAAAAAAAAGTCAGTCTTTGATTACCTTATGAACATCCAACTTCTCTATTGATAATACTT
>JAQQSY010000155.1:20255-35484 GCA_028646535.1 Procyon lotor
CTAGAATTGCTATTCTTATTCTCTTCTCTCTGCTGTTGCGTTTGCCGGCCTTTAGAGTGATTTCCTCCTCCTTAGCTGGACTTCCGATTCCCAGGGCTCTCTGTGCCTCCTACACCTCCGCCATCTTGCCCTCGAACCTCCCTTGGTGTGAGTTTTAAATCCAACTCTGTTTTCCTTCACATACTGAGCCAAATCTCCTAATGTCACTTACTAAGCAACACATCCTTTCTCCATTGATTGGTAATGACATCCTACAACATTTATGAACTGATCTGTTTCTAGAGTCTATATTCAGTTTCCATTCTATTTGTTACCTGTGGCTGTCCTAAAATATTTTAAATGTTATGTATTTATAGTATCTCATAGTTTTCTACTTTTAAATATGGCTTTGACACACAGAAATCTGTTCTTCCTCTACATATTTTAAAATTAGTACATTAAAATTTTTTGTATTTGTCCCCCAGATGGCCTTGGAAATTCTTTGTTAGGTCAATTCCTATACTGATATTTAAAATAGTATCCTTGGGCTTTTGGGGAAGATGGCAGAGTAGGAGGATCCTAAACTCAACTTGTCCTACAGATACATCTAGGTAACACCCACATCAGTGCAAATAACCTAGAAAATGACCTGGAGATGGGCAGAAAGACTTTCCACAGCTAAACACAGAGAAGAGGCCACATCAAAAATGGTAGGAAGGGCAGAGGTGCAGTTGGAAACCAAGTTGATCTAGGAGCTTGTCCATGGAGGAGAGGGTCACCACAAGCAGAGAGGAGAGGAGCAGACCCTAATGGGCACAGGGGACCCAAACTGGGAAACAAATTCCACATCTGACTTTGAAAACCAGCAATGCTTAATATCACAAAGTTTTATAATCAGTGGATCTTAACACCTGGGACTTTAAAAATTATCAGGCCAGGCTCTGGGAGAGCCAGAGAGTAATAGGAAATGGAGTCCCTGCCCTTAAAGAGACAGCACAACAAACAGCCCCACTGTAATAGAGCATAGAAGCAGCAATTTGAAAAAATGCCTGGGGTATATGGAAAGATTTATTTTGTAGTTTTAGAGACTATACTGGGGACAGGGACCTTTATGAGACTTATCCAAGAGCAAAAGAGCTGGAAGTCACCATTTCCCTTCCCTGATCCCAGCCTAGAGACATGGGCACTTGTAGTAACCAGCACAGGACAGACACTCCATTTAGCTTGCTAACAGAGTGCCCCCCCCCCACCAATTTGATCTCAGTAAGAGTCCATCCAAAATGGTGCCACAAGCATGGCATTGTTCAAGCAGCTGACAGGGGCCAATACCACTCTAAAGTAACTCCTGCTCCAGGGAGATGGGAAGACAATCACACACACCAGTTTGGCTGTGGCCCCAACTGTGGACTGGGGACAGACATATGCTCTGACTTCAAGCCCTACCCACCAATGAAAGCCTCCCATGGGACAATGTAGGGAGGGTATCCTGAAGGTTTGTAGGACCACATCTCTCACAAATTCCTTGTCTGATCCAACTCAAGCTTGCACCAGCCTAGGACAACATAGAAACTAAACCCTGCCCACAAGAGGCAAAGAGAGTTATTGTAGATGACTGAACTGAAAGCAAATGTGGCTAAGCCACAAAAGTAGGACACATACAACACACAAAGGAGATACCCTTGATGCTCAAAGGTCTAGTGAACAGGGGACATTGTATTACAGGGCACCACAGGAGCTCTTCATAAGGCTGTTACTTGTAAAAGCAGGGGGGGTAGCTGACTTTCCTAATACATAGAAACAGACCCAAAGAGCTAGACAAAATAAGGAGACAAAGGAATATGAAATGAAATGTCCCAAATGAAAGAATAAGACAAGGAATATGAAATATCAAATGTCCCAAATGAAAGAATAAGACAAAATCATGACAAAAGAGCTAAATGAAATGGAGACAAGTAATAGATCTTATAGAGAATTTAAAGTAATGGTCATAAAGATTTTCACTGGACTTAAGAGTAGAGGACCTCAATAAGATCCTCCACAAAAAGATAGAAAACATAAAAAAGAACCAATCACAGATGAATAACTCAATAACTGAAATTAAAAATACACTAGAGGGAATAGACAGACTAGGGGAAGCAGACGAATGAATTAGTGATTTGGAGGACAGCGTAATTGAGAGCAATTAAGCCGAACAGGCAAAAAAAAAATTACTAAAAAATGAGACTAGATTAAGGAAACTCAGCAGCACCATCAAAGGTAAAAACACTCACATTATAGTGACCACAGAAAGAGAAGAGAGAAAAGGGGACAGAAAATGCATCTGAGGATCTGAGAGCTGAAACTTCCCTAATCTGGGAAAGAAAACAGAAATCCAGATCCAAGAGGCACAGAAAGCCTCCAATAAAATCAAGTTAAGGAGGGTCCACACCAAGACACATAGTAATTAAAATAGCAAAAAGTTGCGACAAAGAGAATTTTTAGAACAAGAGAAAAAAAAGCAGTAACATACAAGGGAAATCCCAGAAGTCTATCACCTGATTTTTCAACAGTAACTTTGTAGGCCAGAAAGGAATGGCATGATATATTCAAAGTGCTGAAAGGCAAAAACCTGCAACGAAGAATAATCTATCCAGCAAGACTATCATTCAGAATACAAGAAGAGACAGACTTTTGTTTGTACTAGACAAACAAAGCTAAAGGAGTTCATGACCACTCAACCAGCCCTCCAAGAAATGTTAAAAGGGTATTATCTGGGTGGAAAGGAAAGACCATAGCAGGAATAAGAAAAGTAAGAAGGAAAAAAGCAGTAAAACTAAGTATATCTATAAAAATCAGTCAAGGGATTCGCAAAATAAAAGGACGTAAAATATGATATTAAATACATAAAATGTTGGGAAAAACAGAGTAAAAATTTAGTGCTTTCAGAGTGGGTTCAAACATAAGCAATCATCAACTTAATATAAGCTGTTATATGCACAAGATGTTATATCTAAATCTAATGGTAATCACAAATCAAAAACTGGTGATAGATATCCAAAAAAATAAAGAAAATTAATCCAAGTATATAAAAAAAAAAGCCAGCAAAACAAGAAAAGAGAGCAAGGGAAGAAATAAACAGAGAACTACAAAACAACTGTAAAACAAGTAGCAAAATGATGATGATGATAAGTGATAAGTACATTCCTACCAACAATTACTTTGAATGTAAATGGACTAAATGCCCCAATAAAGTAGAGTAGCAGAATGGATAAAAAAGAAAGACCCACAAAATGTTGCCAACAAAAGATCTAAGGACACATGCAGACTGAGAGTGAAGTGCTGGAAGAGCATTTATAATGCAAATAGAAATGAGAAGAAAGCCAGGATAGCAATATGTATATCAAATAAGTAAACTTTAAAACAAAGACTGTAGGGGTGCCTGGGAGGCTCAGTGGGTTAAAGCCTCTGCCCTCGGCTCAGGTCATGATCTCAGGATCCTGGGATCGAGCCCTGCATCAGGCTTTCTGCTCAGCAGGGAGCCTGCTTCCCCCTCTCTCTCTGCCTGCCTCTCTGCCTACTTGTGATCTCTCTCCTGTCTGTCAAATAAATAAATAAAATCTTTTAAAAAAAAACAAAACAAAGACTGTAACAAGAGACAAAGAAGGGCACTACATAATCATAAAGAGAACAATCCAACAAGAAGATGTAATAATTGTAAATATTTACGCACCCAACATGGGATCACCCAAATATATAAAGCAACTATTAACCAACATAAAGGAATAAATGAATAATAATACAATACTACTAGGGGTAATTTAACTGCCACTTATATCAATGGATTAATCACCCAAACAAAAAGTCAATAAGAAAGTAGTGGCTTTGAAGGAAACATTGAACCAGTTGGATCTAAAAGATATATTCGAAACATCCCATTCTAAAAAGGCAGAGTACATAGTTCTTTTCAAGTGTACATAGAACACTGTCCATAAAATCACATATTGAGCCATAAAAGAAGTCTCAACAAATTTCAAAAGATTGAAGTCATACCATGCACCTTTTCCAACCACAACATTGCTGCATCCCAGGAAAGTTTATAGCAATACAAGCCTACATCAAGCAGCACGAAAAATCTCAAACAATATAACCCTACACCTAAAGAAAAAGAACAAAGAAAATCTAAATCAGCAAAAGGAAGGAAATAATAAACATTAGAGCAGAAATAAATGAAATAGAAACTAAAATAATAATAATAAAATAATAATTAATAACAATAAAGCAAATGAATGAAACTAGTAGCTGGGTCTGCAAAAAGATCAACAAAATTGATAAACCTGTACCAGACTCAAAGAGAGAGAGAAACTCAAACAAAATTAGAAATGAAAAAGGAGAATTAACAACTAACAGCACGAAAACATAAAGTATTATAGGAAACTATTAGGAAAAATTAAATGCCAACAAGTTAGGCAACCTAGAAGAAATGTGTAAATTCTTAGAAACATATAACCTCTCCAAACTGAATCAAGAATAAATAGAAAATTTGACAGAAAATTAATATAAATGAATCTGAATCAGACTCTGGGCTCCAGGAACCAAACTGAGGGTTACAGAAGAGAGGGGGTTGTGGGGATGGGGTAACTGGGTGCTTGGTATCAAGGAGGGCAACATGTGGTCGTGAACACTGGGTGTTACAAGCACGTAATGAATCACTGAACACTACATCAAAAACTAATGATGTACTGTATGCTAGCTAATTGAACACAATAAAAAAAATGAAAAAATAAAACAAAACAAGCAAAAGTCTAGGACCAGATGGTTTCACAGATGAATTCTGCCAAATATTTAAAGAGTTAATACCTATTCTCAAACTATTCCAAAAAATAGAAGAGGAAAGAAAACTTCAAAATACATTTTATGAGGCCAGCATTACCCTGATACCAAAACCAGGCCAATACTCCACTAAAAATGATAACTACAGGTATATAACCCTGACGCAATCTAGCAAACTGACTCCAAAAATACATTTAAAAAATTGTTCATCATTGGGACATTTGGGTGGTGCAGTAAGTTAAGCATCTGCCTCTTAGTTTTGGCTCAGGTTGTGATTTCAGGGTTATGAGACCGAGCCCGGAGTTGCGCTCTACACTCAGCGTGGAGTCTACTTAAGACTTCCTCTCTCACTCCCTGCTCTCTCTTTCTCTCTTAAAATAAATAAATCTTAACATATATCATTTATAACAATCAAGTGGGATTTATTCCTGGGATGCAAGGGTGATTCAGTATTCACATATCAATCAACATAATATATCATATTAATAAGAGAAAAGATAAAAACCTTATGATCATTTCAAGATATACAGAAAGGGTATTTAACAAAGTAAAACAAAATACAACATCCATTCATGATAAAAACCCTCAACTAAGTAGGATTAGAGGGAATATATCTGAATGTAATAAAAGCCTTACATGAAAAATATCACATTCAAACATGAAAACCTGAGAACTTTTCCCTTAAGATCAGGATCAAGACAAGGATGTCTACTCTCACCACTTTTATTCAACACAGTACCGGGAGATCTAGGAAGAAGTAAACTCTATTTGCAGATGACATATTTATATATATATATATATATATATATATATATATATATATATATATATATAAATATATACCACTAAGGACTCCACCAAAAAGCTACTTGAACTGATAAATGAATTCAGTAAAATCCCAGGATACAAAATCAATATACAGAAATTCATTACATTTCTATACACTAATAATGAAGTAGCAGAAAGAGAAATTAAGAAAACAATCCCATTTACAATTGTACCAAAGATAATAAAATACTTAGGAATAAACTGAACTAAGGAGGTGAAAGACCTTCACCCTGAAAACTATAATATGCTAATGAAAGAAACTAAGATGACACAAAAAAATGGAAAGTATAGATTCAGACAACATATATTGTTAAAATGTCAATATTATCTAAAGCAATCAACAGATTTAATAAAATTCCTATCAAACTACCAACTGCATTTTCACAGAACTAGAACAAATAATCTCAAATTTGTATGGAACCACAATAGACCCCACTAGCCAAAGCAATCTTGAAAAAGAACAGAGCTGAAGGTATCACAATCCCAGGGTAGTAATCAAAACATATGGTACTGGCTCAAAAATAGATACATATATCAATGGAATAGACTAATGAGCCCAAAAATAAACCCACACTTTTATGGCCAATTAATATTCAGCGAAGAAGGCAAGCATATGCATTGGGGGAAAAATCTCTTTAAGGAGTGATATTGGGAAAACTGGACATCTACATGAAAAAAAAAAAAGAATAAAACTGGACCATACACAAAAATAAAAAAAAAAAATAAACTCAAAATGGATTAAAGACCTAAATATAAGACCTAAAACCCCAAAAATCCTAGACTAAACCACAGGCAGTAATTTCTTTGACATTAGCTATAGCAACAATTCTCTACATATGTTTCCTGAGGCAAGGGAAACAAAAGCAAAAATAAACTATTCAGGCTACATCAAAATAAAAACTTCCATACAGGAGTACTTGGATGACTCAATCAACTGAGTGCCCAACTCTTGATTTTGGCTCAGGTCATGACCTCAGGGGCACGAGATTGAGCTCTGAGTTGGGCTCCATACTGTGTGTGGAGACTGTTTGACATTTTCTCTCTCATTTATCCTCTGTCCCATGAACTCACTCTGTAAAAAATTAACAAATAAAATTCTTAAAAAAAAAAAAGAAGATTTTGGACAGTGAAGGAAACAATCAACAAAACTAAAAGACAATGTACTGATTGAGAAAAGACCCATGCAAATAACATATCTTATAAAGGATTAGTATCTAAAATATATAGATCTTCTACAATTCAACATTAAAGCAAATGCAGTTTAAAAAAATGGACAGGAGACATGAACAAACATCTCTCTTTCTCTCTCTTTTTTTTTTAATGACACTATCACCTGCATTGCCTACATTTCAATATATTTTTTTAAGATTTTATTTACTTATTTGACAGAGAGAAAGCACAAGTACGTAGAGCAGCAGGCAGAGGGAGAGGGAGAAGTAGGCTCCCCGCTGAGCAGAGAGCCTGATGTGGGACTCCATCCCAGGACCTTGGGAACATGACCTGAACTGAAGGCAGACATTTAACCAAATGAGCCACCCAGGCATCCATGAATAAACATTTCTCCAAAGAAGACACACATATGGGCAACAGATACATCTGTTGCTCAACATCACTAATTATCAGGGGAATGCAAATCAAAACCATAATGAGATATCCCCTCACACTTGTCAGGATGATTAAAATAAAAAACATAATAAAGCAAATGTTGGCAAGGATATGGACAAAATGGAACCTTAGTGCACGGTTTGTGGGAATGCAAACTGGTGGTCATTGTGGCAAAACAGTATAGAGGTTCCTCAAAAAATCAAAATAGAAATACCATACGATCCAGCAATTCTACTACTAGGTATTTACCCAAAGAATTCAAAAACATTAATTTAAAAATATATATGAACCCTTATATTTATTGCAACATTTTTTACAATAGCCAGATTATGGAAGCAGCCAAGTAAGTGTACATCAGGTACATCAGTTGAATGGATAAAGAAATGTGATATATATATATATATATATATATATATATATATATATAAACACACACAATGGACTATTACTCAGCCATATGAAGAATGAAATCTTGCCATTTGCAACAGCATGGATGGATCTAGAAGTTATAATACTAAGTGAAATAAGTCAGTCTGAGAAAGACAAATACCATATGCTTTCATTCATATGTGGAATTTAAGAAACAAAACAAATGAACAAAGAAAAAAGAGACAAACTAAAAAACAGACTCAATTATAAAGAAAAACTGATGGTTGGTGGAGGGGAGGTGGGTAGGATGGGTGAAATAGGTGAAGGGGAGGGATTAAGAGTACACTCATCATGATGAGCACTGAGTAATGTTAGAATTGTTGAATCATTTTATTGTACACTTGAAAGTAATATAACACTGCAGCTTAATTATACTAAAATTTAAAATAAATAAAATTATTTAATAAAAATAAAATAGTGTCTTTATTTTCATATCTATAGTTATTCTATGCAGATGTGTATTATGATTTTTATTCCATACATCTATATTTTATTTTGCTATCTTGGTTATCTTTTAGTCATAGTTTGCTTGTTTTTTTGGGGGGGGTTTCCTGGGGTTTAGTAACATTAATTTTATGATCTATAATAATTACATATGTAACATATGGATAATTAAATATATACATATTTATCACACAAAATAGCTCTTTTCAAAGTATGTCAACTTTCTGATTTGTTTCGATTAAGGATAAGATTATTTCTTTTTATTATTATTATTTTTTTAATTTTTAATTTTTTATTAACATATAATGTATTATTTGCCCCAGGGTACATGTCTGTGAAGCGTCAGGCTTACACATTTCACAGCACTTACCAAAGCACATATCCTCCCTAATGTCGACAACCCAGCCACCCTATCCCTACCCCCCTGCCTCCCAGCCACACTTAGTTCATTTCATGAGTCTAAGAGTCTCTTATGGTTTGTCTCCCTCCCCATACCCTCCTGTTTCTTGATAATTTTGAGTATATGAGTAGTTTTGATTGTCCATTAAAGGATTACATTTCAAAATCAAACTATATTGCACTGGTATGTATTTTCACAAAGTAACAAAAATAAATAACTCTGACATTTACATATAAAATGGTATGCCCAAATAATTATATTTTAAAGTTTTTGAAGACATGAAACATGGAATTTAGCATATACACTACCAAAAACTTTGGTGAGGAAGATGAGCTAAAGATAAAAAATTTCAGCATCATCTGCTTATAAATAGATAGCATTTAAAGCCATGAAACTGAATGTGGCCACTGAGTATAGAGAAGGGATTCAAGGACCAAAGTGCCTGACTTTCAAAGGTCTGGGAGATGAAGGGAACAGATAGTGACGGGAATAAGTCTAGGTTAATGGGAAATGTGAGGACAAATGAAAAGAAGTTTCCAAAGGAAAGGGTGATCAGGTGTGTTAAATAGTGTTGAGAGATCACAAAAGATGATTGAGTATTGCCCACTGGATTTTTTAGCCTTTAAGTCACTGTGATAAAAAACAATTTCAGGGCACCTGGGTGGCTCAGTGGGTTAAAGCCTCTGCCTTCGGCTCAGGTCATGATCTCAGGGTCCTGGGATCGAGCGCCGCATCGGGCTCTCTGCTCAGCAGGAAGCCTGCTTCCCACTCTCTCTGCCTGCCTCTCTGCCTACTTGTGATCTCTCTCTGTCAAATAAATAAATTTAAAAAAAAAAATTTCAATGGAGTAATAGGGACAAATCTTGATAGGAGTCGCTTAAGAACCCCAGAAAGACTGATATTAGAGATAGCCAGGATAGACAACATTTTCTAGGAATTTTGCTTAAAAGTAGTATAGTACAGAAATGAGAACAAACTTGGAGCCAGGATATAAGAATTTAAATCTTGTGTCCACCACCTACTAGTTGTGTGATGTTGCATAAATTATGCATTCTATTTTTGCCTTGGTTTTCTCACCTGTAAAATGAACTTTTCTCATAGGAGTATCAGGGAACTGGGCATGTCTGGGTGGCTCAGTCAGATAAGCATCTGTCTTTGGCTCAGGTCATGATCCCAGGGTCCTGGGATGGTGCCAGACTCCTTGCTCAGCGGGGAGCCTGCTGCTCCCCCTGCCTGTGCTTGCTCTCTCTGACAAATAAGTAAGTAAGATCTTTAAAAAATAAAAAGTATCAAGGAACTAAATGAGTTAACACAATTAAAATATGAAGTTCCAGTGGCTATGTCTGACAGAGTGAATGCTATATAATTTTGAACCACCATTACTATATAATAGAACCAAAGAAAGGGAACAGAAGCTATAGGAGGATGTAGGTAACAGGAAAGGTATTTAAACATCTGTTT
Source organism: Procyon lotor (assembly GCA_028646535.1). Taxonomy (NCBI): domain Eukaryota; kingdom Metazoa; phylum Chordata; class Mammalia; order Carnivora; family Procyonidae; genus Procyon; species Procyon lotor. The sequence continues at coordinate 30,211 of JAQQSY010000155.1, forward strand.
GAATGCTGAGGAGAATAGTTTGCTAATAAGGAATCCAACACCTTGAAGAGGGATGGAGAGGGTAGCAACTAGTGTTTAAGTGAAGAGTTTGTTTTATTTATAATACAGATGTTGCATCCAAACCAATGTCCTAGGAGGGAAGGTAAAGAACATGGTGACAGTAGATATAAGTATTTGCTAATGGGAAGTTGTGTAGATCCTCTTCTGATTACTTGTATTTTTCTCAGTGAAATAGGAAGCAAAGGCATTACCTGAGCATGGTAAGGAGTGTCTGATACCTTCTTTCACATCTGCCTCACTGTGATCACTGTTCTTCAAAATTAATTAAAATTTCTCAACAGGTCAAAAGGTATTTCCTCCTCCACCCGAACAATCAAATTTGGCTTTGTGAAAGTAGTAGAAATCTTCTCCTTCCTTCCATGTAGTCTCAGCTGGGAGGTGAGTCAGAACCAATTAATAGGGAAAAAGGCAAGGACAAAATAAAAATCCATGGATTGTGCCAGGGATTGATTTTGTCACCTCAGCATTGCTTTCACTTCCTTCCTCTATTCAGCTGCTGATTATTTTCATGATGCATTTCCTTTTTCAGGAAAGCCCCTATTTTTTTCTTCTATGTTTCTTTAATTTGGCTCTTTTATTCTTTCCAAAATTCAGATTGGACACAAATATCAACTCAATTACTCTAAATATATATATAGGTATATAAGAAAACAGACAACTCAGAATAAGGGGGTCCTAGTTTTTATTTTTGGGGTTGAGGTTAGAGTCCATTTGAATTAGTACAAATTTTTCATTTTATAGAAAGTAAGTCCTTATAAATAGAATTATACTAAATATGTTAACTACTGACAGTTTTGTAATATTTTGAGGATCATTTTTAGTTTTTAAAAAGTAATATTTCTTTTTGAAATTTTGAGATTGGTGTAAATCCTGTTGAGTGATTTCTGTGTACAGACCTACAAATATTTTTATTGTAAAAATCTTACTACCCATTTGGCAATCATCAATAGAATTACTGAATCATAATATTGTATACCTGAAACTAATACACATAAGAAAGGAAAAAAATGAAGAATTCAGAGAAAGAAATTTAAATGAATCAGAAAGAACAAAGATCTTTCTTTTAGACCATTGATTTTGATACGTGTCAGTGAGACAATGTATTGTGTTCTATGGAAAATCCAATTGAGGAAAAAAATGTGTCTTAATTTTGCCTGTCTTGGGCATTTCCGTGTCTGTGTGGATTCCCTGTACATATGTTATTAAATTTGATTTTTTGCTGTTTATCTGTCTCGTATCAATTTGATTCTTAGTCCATCTAGAAGGTCCCTTGGAGGGGATAGAAACTCTTACTCTCCAAAAAGATCGACTGGGGCCAGAGAATCCCTTCTTTCAGAATTTTGGATTGGATCCTAGTTGAGGCACCTAGTGTGTTAATGGGATCAGAATATTTAAAGCTCCAGGGATGTCCAGACCCAATTTACCAATTGGGTCTCAATTTAGATTAGAGTATAAGAAAAAAGCAATTGAAAGAGAGAAAGATATTCAGAGGGCATGCAAGATGAGATCAATTAGCATTTGGAAATTTATTTTTTGTAGATTTCAGCAGCCTTAAGTCTAGTTCCTAAAGTCCAAATTCACTTCTTCCCTTGGACCCTGTTAGATATTTAAGGATCTTATAACACATTTTTTTTTCCTGAAACTTTTCTAGTTTGGTTTTCTCCATTACAACTAATGAGATACTCTCTAAAACATTCACCCTCAAGAAGATAAAAAGTAAGCCCAAAAGAAAGAAATGCAATTGTGATCTAAATGATTTGGTAGTTAGTGAGTAGGCAATCATTTTATTCTGCTTAGCCTGGAAAATTAGGAAAGCTTGGACAGAAGTGATAGAATTTTATAAGATGTGGTCCCTTTCCTTAAGGATCTAACAATTTAGTTTGTAGAAAATAGAAACATAATTAGAACAAAATATGTAAACAAATATACATTTATGATTACACATATGGTTCAGACTAATAGGAGACTAGAGAAGGAAGAGGCTATGGTAGTTAGTGAAGACCCATGTAAGACACTGACTCACATAACACCTTGAAGGATGTTCAGAAACCAATTGATTGATCCACAGCATTTCTGGCTAATCACTAATATAAGGTGATAGTTATAAATATTAATAATATAATCAACAAGATAAGAGCCTAGCCTAAGGGAAACTATTAGTGTACTGGTGAAGATAAATCTTCTAAAAAATAAAAATTTGGAAAAAATGGGTCACAACTTGGGTAGGTCAAAAAATACTTCCTTTCATCAATATGAAAGTGATCACAAAAATGTTCCTTCAAAATAGACTCAAAGTTTCCTTTTCTAGTCTCAGCTTCTCTCATTTGGTTTCCTGCTATCATGTGAAACTGAAGGTGGCTCAAATGGAAATCTTAACATTCCCATTGGCTCCTTCTATAGTGACTTGACATTTTAATTGTGTGTTATTTTCTTTGTGCAAGAGCAACTGAAAAAAATGGTTTCTATGGCAAATTTCATTTAAAAAACATACAGAACCTCTATTTGAGTTTATAGGCTTTCTTTCCAGTTATTTTATTTAGAAACTTTTTGTTTGCAAGAAAAAGATTTCCTTGCTTAGCTCAAAAGTTTCTGTTACAGTATCATTTGAATGGGCATTTGCCCCAGGATGACCAATCAAATATCACTTACAGAATTTAGTTGGAAAAAGAGATAATCTTGGGGCACCTGGGTGGCTCAGTCATTAAGCATCTGCCTTCAGCTCAGGTCATGATCCCAGGGTCCTGGGATGGAGCCCTGCATCGGGCTCCCTGCTAGGCAGAGAGCTTGCTTCTCCTGCTACCATTCCCTCTGCTTGTATTCCCTCTCTCACTGTGTTTCTCTCTGTCAAATAAATAAAATCTTAAAAAAAAAAAAAAAGAGAGAGATAATCTCAAGAGCAGCAAAACCAGGAGTTGAAGTAGAGTCCTGACTTTGGAACTAAGTCATTATTCCAGATTTAAGACAATTCCTCAATGTACTGTTTTCTATGATTTTCTGTGTCTAATTTCCCCACAATGAATTGGTGGCTTCCTCACCTTCTATTGTACGTTACAACATAATTTCTTCTTTTCAAATTTACTTAACTATAAACTCTTATAATTTGATCTAACTCATCAACTCTCATAAACTGGTCTAATTCATGAATTCTCATAACTTGAGCTAATTCATACATCGCTATTGCGGCCATCAGTTCAGAGCTTATTCCCTCCTGCTAAATTTTCCTTTTGTTTAAAGAGAGTGTGAAGAGATCCCTCCTTTGCATATTACCAAATACTAACTATACTATAAAATCATAATAATTAAAGCAGTGTGATACTAATCTCTGATCAGTGGAAATAATAGAAAGTCCTGAAATAAACCAGAGTGCATTTATACATACTAATCAATAATGTGATAACATAAGTGACATTATAGAAACTTATTTATTTGTAGTAAAATATTACATCACCACCTCAAATAAATACATTTCTAATGAAATTAAGTTTTAGATGGAAGAAAAAATCACAACAGTACTAAAACGTCTTATGAATGATATAATTTAGAGAAAAAGTTCTTTCAAAGCATATGTAGAAAACAAACAAAAAGGACTCAGTAGGTTCTTAATGTTTAAAACGTTTTTCATAAAACAATATAAATAAAATGGGAAATAGAGCAAATATCAATATTGTTATCAATAGTTCCCCCTGAATGATGAGACAGTTTATTTTACCTTCAACTTATCCCTATGTATTTTTCTATGATTAATGCATTTTATATGGTAACTAAAATGTTAGAGGAAAAAAGCTAATAGGATTTATTACTGATTGCGGATATAAAAGACTGTAGACTCTGAGCAACAAACTGAGGGTTTTGGAGGGAAGGGGGTGGGGGTTAGGCCAGCCTGGTGGTGAGTATTGAGGAGGGCACATATTGCATGGAGCACTGGGTGTGGTGCATGAACAATTAATCTTGTAACTCTGAAAAAATAAACATATTTGGGGGGAAAAAAAGCATTAAAAAATTTTTCCACACAAAAAGGATTATCTGTTACTTTGTAATTAAATTGTCTTCAAGTTTATGTTTTCTTACAGATTTCACTCATCAACTCAGTTTGTTACAGATTTTAATTTTAACTCACAGAAATTTTCCACTGCTGACATTTCTTAGCAATGGTACATTTGACTGTGGAGTCTAGGATTAAATATCCAACAATGTCTAACAACATCCAGAGTATTTCATTTGTAAATTTCATTGCCCACAGAGTAATTTTAAATAATTCTAATAGAAGCTTCATATCCATCACTCAGTTTAAATTCACATAGAAGTAAGAGTCTTTTAAAGGATATTATAAATTGTAATATTGTTTTACTATTGACTTTTTAAAAATATGGTCACAGAAAGTTTTCTCATGCCTTGGGTTGGCACAATGGCACAAAAGATACTAATTGACTCAATCATACTGTGCACACAATATCCTGTCTAAATCACAATACCCCTGTACTATTATTGGATCGCCACTCTTTCAACCTTTTTTGCAATCTTTTTTCTATTATTTTTTATTTTAAATCTAGTTAACATCTGGTGGTAGATTAATTTTAGGTGTGCAATATAGTATTTCAATATAGTATAAGTGTATTTATAGTATAATATACTATATTAGTATATTAGTATAGTGATTCAATAATTCTATATATTAGTGCTCATCATGATAAATGTATTTTTTTAAATATTTAAATTTATTTTGAGAGAGAGAGAAAGAGAGAGAATGAATTGGCAGGGGAGGGCAGAGGGAGAGAGGAAAGACTCCCCATGGAGCAAAGAGCTCGAAACAGGGAACCTAATGTGGAGCTTAATCCCAGGACCCTGGGATCACAACCTGAGCAGAAGGCAGACATTTAACTGAGTCACCCAGGCACCCCTGAAAAATGTATTAATTCCCTTCACCTATTCCATCCATTCACCTACTCTCCTCCCCTCTGGTAATCACCAGTTTGTTCTCTATAGTTAAGAGTCTGTTTCTTGATTTGTCTCTCTCTTTCTCTTTTTCTTTATTTATTTGGTTTCTTAAGTTCCACATATGAGTGAAATCCTGAGGTTGTCTTTCTCTGAGTCATTTCAGTTAGCATTATATTCTCTAGCTCCATCCATGTTGTTGCAAATGGCAAGATTTCATTCTTTCTTATGACTAATATTCCATCATACACACACACACACACACACACACACACACACACA